>VWZV01007872.1:169895-304314 GCA_013397155.1 Irena cyanogastra
TAAATTTAAAACTTACATTTCTTATATCCAGTTTTAGTTATGTAATACCTGGAAGATTTCTTCCTTCTCTAGAATAACCTCATAGCAACAAATCAGGAAAGTTGTAGAGAAAAGCATTGTGGAAGACAATGCTACCTGAAACAGGACACCGTAATACATTTAACAATAATTTTATTTGAGTCTGGAGAGTGTTGAAAAGTAAAAATTTGTAGACCAGAATTAGTGGGATTTACCTGGAAGTTTGTTATAGAATTTGCTGTATCTTGAAAAAAGGTTAATTCAGGCATTTATGTGGGAGAATTATTTTACCTGGCCCAATTGTTTATTTTAGTTTTAAAAATGTATCTCCACTGGATTCTGAATCTCTCTTCCTTTCAATAAAGATCAAAGGAAAATTACTTTACGTTTTAGGTAGAATAACCTGGAAGATGTTATAATGAACTTGGATGCTTTTTTTTCTGTCTGTGCTGGGATGATTCTTTATTATTATGGCTTTCACTTACTCAGCTGAGTTATATTACTGTGTGTTTTGTCACAACAATGACAGAGGACAGTAGAACAGTTCAAGAACACCTATGGCAAATGCAATGTCAACCTGCACAATCTGTGACAAATATACTGTACATTACCATCATTTTATGTGCTGTAAATAAGCCCACATCCTTTGTTTTGCCTAACTCCTTCCAGATGCCACTTCCCTCAAACAAACCACAGTCTTCAGGTTCGCAGCAGTATTAGCAGGTTGAAATGTGCTTATGGATCTTCCCTTGGCCTACAAAAAGATGATTTCTCCAGGTTCGACAGCCAGAGCAAGACATTTTACTGTTGCACTCTGCATTATCCCATCCTATTCTTGAACTGCCATCTCTTCTAGGCAGGGACATTTAGGATGCAAACAGAAATCTTGCATCTTTATAGTACTGATGGCAGTATTAACATTGATGCAGTTTACAAGGTAGTGTTTCTATATGAAGGATTGGCCGTTTTTCACCTTCAGCCTGGGTTTGGGTGGCTTATTATCTTCCTAACTCAAAACTGGTTCAGGACAACTGAGGCAATGTATAGGATCTCAGCCTAGTTTTCTCCACACTCTAGTCTATTCCTCCCCACCCTTGGCTGCTCATACTCCAAAGAAGAGCAAGGCTGTCTTTCAGTCTCAGAGACCTCAAAGGAGGTATTATGAATGAATCTGAGCCCCCAAAAATGTTTCAAAGTGACTTCTAGCGGACCTGATCTTCAGGTTTTCTCAGTCAGGAATATTTCAGCCTCCAAGAAATGCTCATGGGTCCTGTTCACAATATTTTGGCATGTTTGTCTAATTTGGTGTCCCAGTGAGAGGAGGTAGCTTGTTATTTACTCCTTTTCCAGTGCCCATCTGAGTGCCAGCACCTAATGACTACTCATCATGTGGCACCACTATAATGGTAGCACCAGTTATAACACCACTAAGACAACAATATCATTAAATCATTTTGCCAGAGGAGATAATAGACAATGATAAAGTAAAAAAGAAAACTTTAAATATAAATTATGTTAGTCTTGGAGAAAATACTAGCTTATTCAGTTGGAAGAAAAATACAATTATCAGCATCACTTCAGTTCCTAAGAAGGAAGGGTTAAGATTCCCATGAACTCTATCTAACTACAGGTTTTATTTGGACAAAATGTAAATTCAGGCAGAACCTGTTCTTGCACAGCTGAAATGACCTTTCTGCTGTTTCCTTTCTCACCAGAGTAATTAGCTATGGTAGCAGTTCAAAAGTGGTTCCTGGCATTTATGATTAGAATTGTTAATTCCAGAGTGCTAAATATTTCATTTATTAAGGAGTATAGTCTGCTTAAAATCTCACTTCTGCCTACATTTTTGCATTTGAGGTTAGAAGTAACATCTACACGTATAAAGATTAGAGAAGATGTGTTCCCTCTATTTTTCAATGCACTCAGATGATGCATTTTGTAGAGCTTTAGATCGGTCTATTTGGTTGTTATATAATCAATGAAAACTCTGTCCAGCAACAGAGGTTCTCCACGTGGTACTGTCAGCAGTCCCACTGAAATCAGAGCCTCATTCATCATGCCTGATGATAATAGTTTGCTAGATTGGGCCAGATCTCATAACTCTCTGCCCTGCCCCTCTGCTTTCCCCTGCACCCTTCCTGAGGGCATTTTCAAACTATGTGGAACAGAAAAATACATATTAAACCACTCAAAATGGTAGAAATGTTGAGATTTCAAAATTTATCTTTTAAGGCCAATAGAATGGATCCTTTGTATGCTTTATGTGTAGCAGCATCAGTAGTGGTGTGATACCCTCTTTTGAATGACCACACTTTTGCTCAGACTCTACACAAAAAATAAAGACTTCTTCAGGATCTGAAGAAGCTTTCAGTCTTTATTTTTTGTAGAATCTAAGTCTTTAACCAACACTTTGTCTCATAACAGGTTTCAATGACTAATCAACTTAATTTTGAAAATGTTTCAACCTTTAAGTTCCAAAAATTGTTCTCACTAATAGCTCTCTATTATCTCTAAATTAGTCTTTGCTTTTGCCTACACTAATTACTGTTTTATCTACATACTACAGATCTCGGAGAGGGTTGTCAGTAATGAAATTATTAAGAATATATTGTTAGGAAGCACTTAAAATTATTTTTACTGTAATTTTTTAATCATCAACTGTCAGGGATTTGAGTCATGCCTGATTTACAATGAAATCTGCATTTCTAACACCTGGAGGAGATAGGTTATTCTGTTGGCTTATGCTTACAATGAGTACTCCAACAAGTCTTTGGGATCACAAAGTGGAAGCCTACCTATCCAGGCATAAATTATAAGCAGTCTCATTAATTTATTTCAGGTTAGCACATGGAGGGTTTTTTATAACCACTGTTGCTATAAGACAGGTAGAGTGCCTAGCAGCATGCAGGGATTACAGAGAGGTTTGTGATCTACTTGTCCTGCTGTGTTCAAAGTTTCAGGGATTGTCTTGAAGCAGATGTTTGATGGATAGCATATCATGCTCCTCCATCAAGCACTGTGAGTCATTGCATTGTGTATTGTACAAGTTTATTCAACTTTCACAGACCAGAATATCCCACACAGACACCTAAGTGTTTCTTTTTCCTCTCTCTAAGGACAAACTTTCTAGTTCTACTTTATATTCTTTACCCACAGCTTGTGAAGTGGAATAGAGTTCCAAATGTGGAGATGGTGACTTGACTTTGCTTTTTTTTCTTCACACAGAGAAATAAGCCTTGATTAATGATGAGTTTCTGTTCACAGTGTTCTTTCTTTAAAAGGCAAAACCTGTTCTCTCTGTGTGTGTAAGACAACAGATTGACAGCCCTGGGAGACTGAAAGCCCTCTGTTTATCCCCAGCACAGCTACAGAGCAACTAACAAAAATGCAACTTTCCATGAGATATCTTACCAATGTGTTTCTGCATGGCCAGAGAAACATACAGGATGCTGGAGGTTTGGTTCCTCAGGTTATGCAATCCTTTGTCTTTGCCAAAGCTACTCACCACAGCAGTGGCAGTTTCTGTGGTCTGGATGTCTGAGAACATCAGCTTTCTGGTCTGAATTTGAACTGTGTTTCATAGACAAATGCTTCAATTTCTTTTACCCAAACACCTAAGCCTTTCAGCTACTCTGAGTGTCCCTTGTTTGAAAGGACAAAAAAGAGGTTATTTTCTGCATTTGTTTGTATGGGGAAAGCAATCTTGGCTGATGACGCATGGGACTGATCACATTCATTTCCATGCTTTGGTGTCTCTTTGAAATGGATGGGGATGTACCATGAGTTTTTTGTGACTCTTCTTGCACGGCTATAAAATTCAGTGAGTTCAGGAGTAGTGGGCAGAGCACCCTGAACATGTGAGTGTGTTATTTGCACACTGATCATTGTAAAAGATTTTCAAAGGTGTAGATTAAGAGGTTTACAGATCATAAAATGTTTCAGTAACATTTTGGGAAATGGTACACCAGAAATGTAAATTATTTGTTTCTTACCACATTCCTATTTCAAGGAAGCCAAAATTAAATCATCATTCTGGGGTGGGAGGCAGTAAAAGGAGAACATTGACTGGGCATGCAGCTGCCCTTGGAAAGCAGGCATTGGTGAGGGAGAGGATGATATTGAGGCTGGACTAATCTTGGGATCAAAGATAAAGAGAAGTCAGGAAAAAACATGCATAGGAATGGTTACCAGAGAAACTCCTCAAGATCTTTCTTTGTGCCCTATGCCTGGTGCTTAGTAGTCAGAAAGTGAGTATAAAGTTATGTGACTGTTGTGAATTTTGGTCAGGGATCTGCCCAGGCAGCCTGATTGAATCATACCTTTACTTTTTTCCCCCTGGAGATAAGGTTCTGTAGCAGTTTGGTGCAAGGAATTCAGCAGTTGCAGAAATTACTGACTTTTGGTCTTGAACATGAGGCGACATATTTCCTTTCAATACCACAGTGGTAATATATGATTAATATTGCAATTAATAGCTGGTGTTTCTCCCCTGTGCACCCAGACACTGAGCTGTCTGAAAGTTGATTCAAGAGATCTTCCTGCAGCTGCAGTGTTCGTGGTACAACTCCCTTGTGCTTTTATAATACTGTAACTAATATTTCAATGCTACGCTATTCCCAAAGTCCCAAAATCTTATTTAATCTTCTTTTTTTCCTTCTGTTTTCCCACTTTCTACAAATAACATTTGCTGCAAGGATGTGAATATTGTCACCCTGTCAGTGAAGGTCTACCTAATGCTGAGTTCTTTTATTTTTGTATTTCCTCACTGAATTCTAGAGCATGACAGAAATTCTCTCTGTTCTACAAGGCAAGGAGAGAACATGTACCATGAAAGATTGAAAGAGACTAGGCTGTTGAAGGCCCTTTACAAAATCTTCTCATCCAGCTCCAGAATCTGTACCAGCCCAAGCATTTCACATCTAGGCCTGATGGAGAGTTTCGACACTGATTTAATGTTCTGTAGGATTTTGAGAACATTAATGGACTTTCTGGGAGCACATTTATTTACTCACAGAAAGTGCAAATTCAGGATAGTTTGGGGTTTTTTTGGTAAATTTTCTGAGGGTTTAAGTCCTCAGATAAAGGTTTTTTTAATGTCTCCCTGAGAAGTATTCAATATATAAGCTTGAATTTTCTCTCCTACCAAAAGGGTTTTTCCCCTCTCCTTGAATGGCCAGTACAAATATCTTCATGCTTCATCTATGAACTTCATGTCCTATCAGGAAAATCTCTTTTCCCAGTAACTGAGAAAACTATGTGCTCTGTTTGCAATTTCGTGTGCTATCATGTGATAACAAGACTGTTATTTGGAAAAACTTTGTTGGTTTTCATTCTTATAATTACAGGGCTTACTTAGTTGTCTGTTTAAATGTTTTTTGGTCCCCAAGGCCATTTTTAAATAAAGTCAAACTCACTAACAAGTATTTTAATGTTTTATTTTAAGTGCTTTTTACATAGGAAGTTTTTTGCTATTTGTAAACTTTTCTATCAGTTCAGTTAAAATTTCAAGCATAAATTTAGTTCAACTAGCATCATCTGAAGTGTATGTGCTTCATTTTTACATTCATTTTGTCAGCTATACATCCCCCATACCATATGGTATGATACTCTCAGAGAGAAGCTAAATGTTTTCTGCACAGTAATTGTTTTCATTTCTATTAAAAGAGAAAGGCACAAATAATAAGCACAGTGAAGGCATGCAATCTTTGGCATGTCACTAAATCCTTGATGTCTATTAAAACCCCACCTAAACTTGCAATTCCCTTGACAGAGCACGTAGGAAGGCCTTTCTCCATCTGCTGTTTTTGCTGATGAGATGCCAAATGTCTTTACAGATACTCTCATAGAAAAGGAAGGAAATGCAATTACAGGAATCATGCTCTTAAAAGAACCATTTGAGGAGATAAAAAAAAAAGGTGAGGTGATTTTATATATATGAAATCACCTCAGAGACTGGCTACAAATTTTGTTCATTCACAATATGACAGAGTGATAACTGATTTTTATGTATTGGTGTTTATAAAGGATGGTGCTTGTACTGTCCATCATTGTCTGCTAATTCAGTTTTCCTCCTTAAATTTCCACCTTTAAATTCACAGTTTAGCATAGAATAAGAAAGTAGCTTTTATCAGGTTTAAACAAATCTAGTAGAAGTAACTGAACCTCAATATTTCAGTGAGAGGACCAGTGCTTTAAATGCTGTGAAAATGTTAAATCTTAAAATCATCCTATTCATATTGAATATTTGCCTTGGCCTGATCCGTAACAGTTTTATACTGTTGCATTGTATTTTAAATGTAAGCAAGCAGATGTGCTTTCAAAACAGCAGCAAATTGTTGCAGAAGACACTACTTGCTTTGCTTGTTTGTAATGCACTAGCATGAAATTAGAGCATGTTCTTAGAGACTGAAATGATAATTATACCTTTTTTTGGTAACATGTCTAAACTGAAACATCCAGAACCAATCAGCTGACATATTTTAATCAACTTTTTTTTTTTTTTTTTTGGAAAGGAAACATTATAAACCAGATTCAAGCAATTTTAGATGGGAATTTCTTTCATATTCACAACCACTTGCTTGAATTGATCTATAATCCTAAAGCTATCAAGTTGCTGAAAAAGGGTCTATGAAAATAAAACTATCTTTGTGAACCACAGGTGATACATTCTCTGTGTTCTCAAATATAGGTGTAAATTGAAAAAGAGTAAAACTAGCAAGAGCAAACAGGAAAAGAATTAAAGCACTATGTCTTTGTTGTTTCATTTCCTTTGCTATACTGTGCAATCAATACTTTACAACAGGGTTAATGTGGTCTCTTCAAACATGCTATTATTCTTTCAAAATAGCACAATAACTTTATTAGTTATGCTGTCTGCAGTCTTTCCAATGTGACAGGATTGTGTGGGTGTTCAGATTGTAAGTAATTTTCTTGGTGCCCTCTATTGGAGTATTTTTCATGAGTGCTAACAATAGCAGCTAGCACCACACAGCTGTTAGAAATTGGAGTGGTGGAAGTTCTAATTCTAATTAATATAATTAACACAAACAAAAAAGTGTCCCACACTGAGAGACTTACTGTTTCTCCTTAGTATTTATAGTATTCAGATTCCACATCTGCCAGCTCTTTATTATTCAAGAGAGGTTGTAGTCGTTTATTTCTTTTTTTTCTGTTTCAGTGACATTCAGGTACCCTAAAAGGTTATTTTAAAATATAGCCTAGGGATTGATCTTGAAACTAGGTGTTTGTGTTCCTTCTTGTACCTTACTTTTGGAAAGCATATGTTTTGTAAATAAATGTAAGTATTAGCCCCGTTAGGTGTAGTAGTACCTCCAGCTTTTTGTTTCAGATGAATTCTGAGAGGCAAGAACACAGATTTTTTACTTCGCAAGAGAATTAAGATGAGCAAGTTTAGAAATAGTCCTTGTGACCAGTAATCCAGGGTGCCAGTATCCTGGCAGAAGAGTTCTTCATCTGCCGTTGAACATACACACATATCACCTTAGTAAAAGGGTGGAAATGTGATGATCTTGCTGACAATGAGAAATACCTTAGCTTCAAGTAGTTGCATGCTACCCAGCGTTACTCTGCTATGCAAAAAAAAATGCTCCGTAGCTTCAGTGCCACTGAATATTAGTGATACCTATGGTTGGTCCCAATGGACAAAATACGTCAGGAATCATAATCTGAGAGGAGATTAGTTAACACAGGAAGGATAAGCTTGTTGGCTGGTGCTTATGAAAATGGAAGAACTGAGGAAAATGTTATCTTTTGCAATTAAGTTGGTGTTGGGCAACCTGTACTGATTCACCTGCCAAAGTCACAAGTGGTCATATCTACACAAAGTGATAATTTTGCTATCCCTTTTCTTGTCAAGATTGACTCAATCATCATATGACAGACCACCCATGCGTGAAATGATATATGTCTGGCGGAGGCTGATATAGGACCTGCAGATGGGCTTACTGGCTTTGAAAGGCAAGTAATTTTCTATTAATACTTCCTGTAGAGGATAAGGTCCTGCTACCTTTCAGATGAGATGTAATTAGGCCAGTATTCGAGGTCTCAGATATTGCAGCTGATAACTGTGCAAGTTATAGTCTTTTTCTAAATTGCCCTTTCATCTTTCAGTCTGGTTTTATGTCTGGCTACAACACTGAATGAATCACTCCTGTTAATTAATAGTCAACATATTAGCTGCTTGAGTTGTTTGTAATTTCTTCTCTCTGCATTAGCCTCACCTCAGATATCCATTATTAACTGTTTTATAGAAGCACCCACTTACAGTTAGGTATTGTGCAAATATGTATAAAAACCAAACCCACAAAGCATAGAAATTAAAAAAAGATAAAATTAATGACCTCATTACTCCAGTTTGAATCTCTGTACTAGCAGATAATTCTCAACACTGGAATTTTGCTTTTGCAACTTACCTCTTCCTCAGAAGTTTCTCATTCTCTGTATTTGACTCAAATAACATGTATTTCTTCTAGTACTTTTATATGAAACAAGTATAACATTTGTAGTAGCCATTTTTACATAAAAGGACCTAACTTAGGCAATTATATAATTACTAGATTTGATACGTCACAAATGTACATTGCTCAATTATAACATTCTGAAATATTCATTTGAGGTCCAGTAGTTCATTGTACTTCTTTCCAGGTGTTTCTTACATTTTTCTTAAGTAATTAGCAAGAATCAGATTATCTGAACTGAAATAAGTAGTAATTGGCATGGATCTCATGAAAATTAGATATTCCCCTGGAATTACAGAGAAACAAGAGAGTTACATATACAGAAAGAAAGAATTAAACAGACAGAAGAATTAAAAGTGCACAAGCATCAGTGAATTAATATGTTCTCATATCCACATTTTCTTATTAGGAATTTTAAGGAACTTGGGAGTAAGAGACTGAGATATTTGCGAGGGTCTCCCAGAGGATGTAAATAGATGGGAAACCATAAAAAATGAGAATCAAAAGAAAAGAAAAAAGCTTACCAGGTTTTCTAGAGTGTTGGAAGAAAATGCAATGGCATCCAAGAGCAGAAGTTGGAAAGGGTGCAGGAAGATGAGCAGGAAGGGTGCAGAGCCTCTTGCTTTTTTCTACACAGGAGCTGTAAGGACTGTGGGCCTCACAGCAACGAGAGTAATGAGTAACCTCTCGAGGGACAAAGTCTGGAGACATTCACCTGGTATAAACAGAAAGGCAAAAGACTGAAAAGACATCTTATGATAGAGTATTTAGGAGTGGAGCAGGATATGTGGAAAGTGTGAATGCCCTATAGCTGAGGTCAATACTGTAGAGATGGGAGAGTACTGGATGGAGAATTTCCCTTCCAAAGAACCATGTCAAGTTTGTCAAAATGATATTTCATTTATGGTTGATCCAGGGAATCACAAGCCAAGTTCTGACTGATTAGTCCTGTCAGATACCTGGCTCTGTATGTCAAGTGTTGCACTGCCTTAACCCACAGAAACATCCCAGCTGCATAGGCTTTTGTGATAAAGCTATCCCAGCTGGGCATATCCCTGGTCCTGACGGGATAAAAGCATTAGGTGAGAGGGGTTAAAATGCATTTAATTGCACTGAATTTACATTTACAGTTAGTCTGATAGGAGTTGTACAGTTTAAAAAGTCCAACAGACAAAGAGCATATGTTCTCACGGTTTTTTGGGTTTTATTTTCCTTAAGTGGCCGTTAGCATGGACCTCTGTCAGGACATAGCTAGCTGGAGCAGAAAGATATCACTGCTTCTCTCTATCTGCTACCAAAGAGGAACAGAAGTTGACTGAGTGTTCCCTACTTCACCCAGTACATGCAGGTAAGTCTTATCTGACAGTTACCTGAAGGAGACCACGTTTGCATGGAAGCAGGTGAGGCGCGAACCTGTGATCCATGCCACTAGACTTGTAGAACACCAGTGATATCTTAAAATACTTCATCCATTTGAAAGAGAGTGTATTCCCTTGTCCTACACAGCAGTTGCTGTGGAATACTTTCTAGCTTATTTCTCTTTCAGCCTTGCCAGCAATAAATAACTTTAGACAGTAGCAGCAAAGATAGAAAAATAAAATTATACCTAGTATGCCATATGTTGATTTGCATTTAGGATGCAAACCCTGCTTTCAATAACATCTGTGTGAAACAGCCCTCCTATCCAGCTGCCATCACAGTTTTCTCTTTGGAAAAGGGAAAATGTTTCTACATCTGAGTTCATTTGAGGTACACACTCCAGGGGGCCCAGTCTAGCATTATGTTTCCTGAAAACTTATGCCAATCATCAGTAAAACTTCAGATATATCAGCAGAGCCTGTTACATAGAATATCACTACTCTAAATATTTGGTCTGTGAAAGAAAAAAAAACAAACCAAGTTTTGGCCCCTTAGGTGTAGAAGCAACAGATACACCCCCCCAACATAGACATACACCTTTCAATAAATATTTATAGTTGCATAAACCTTCCTGGTGAATTCAATGGTTTCATAGATGGGAGAAAATTCTTAACTAAGTAAATTAACTGACAAAGACTGAAAAGACTTGAATTCTCCAAAATTGAGGGGTTTATGCTGAGAATTACTGTATTACAGGAAATAGTGTTAGAATTACTGTAAAAGTAGGTGAGAAGTTGGGCTGGTCACAGCATTTCAGGGGTTTTTTTCTGTTGACGTGTTGTTCCACAAGCGTGTCGTTTTAACACAGCGTTTTGAGAGAGGTTCGCCCGTCATCATTAGCACAAGCTCACATCACGAAGAGCTCTAAAGTCAGCTCTCTTTCCTGGTGACTCATAGCAAAGCATTTCACGCATCTGAATTTCACACATTCACAAATTCAGAGGCCTCTAAATAATCTGGACATTAAACATGCAGGAGATGTCCCTTGTTTCATCTTAGAGGTGTAGCAAATGGACTCAAACCCACTTCAGAGTCAGAATGTACTTGACTAAGTCCAAACATCATACCAGTCACATGGAAATGTTCAGAAAGTGCTTCTATCCTGTAGGACTGGAATCATATTTTCCAGATACAGTCATTACATTAAACTGATTTCATAAAACGTGAGTATTAGGAAAGCTAAGGGTATGTATGGATTGCCTCTTTTAAAAACACATGAAAAATTGCAGTAATAGAGATGGTGCCCCACTGTCCTCTTCCTGTTTTTCTGCCTGCTGCCTATGATCCTTATTGCAACCATTTACACCATGTATGTTTTTATGTCTTTCTCTGCCTGTTGGTTTTTAGGATCATTCAAAACAAAACAAGCAAAGAGACAAAAACCAACCTCAAACACAAGGAGTTGTTAGTTTTTAAGCTAAACTCACCTCACGCCACAGTTATTTTTCAGATATCCATTTATTTTAAATGGAGCTATGCAAGAGATAATATTTACTTAGTAACTGCAGGTCAAACAAAACTGTCTTAGTGTGGTTTATGGGATGCATTAGTAGCACTACAACATCTCAGAGACTTGTCATGAGTTAGAGCCTTGTGGTATTTCAGACTGCACCCTCAGTGCATGAGAAAACAACACTTCCATTAAAGATGAGATGGTCTAAGATGAAGGACACCAAACATGTATAAACATGTTCTGGAGATGAAAGGAAATTGTGTCTCAGTGACTGAACATCAGATACGCAGATGATTTTGAGGATATCTTCATATAAAAGGTATCATGCCTGGCATATAAAAGAAATATTGAAAATTCTTATGTACTTTGGGTTCCGGTTTCCATATTCTCTGGAGAGAAAAAATATCTTGGAATCCTTCTCTGTGCCCACAAGTTCTTGATTATATTTAAGTCCTTTTGAAGACAAGAAGTATATATAAAACACTTCTTCCTTTCCCAGTATGAAGGGGAGATCTTTGCTTATGCTGCTGATCTTTATTTTGCACTTCCAGACACTGTAGGTCTCAATTTGCATGGAATTTACATTTACTTTTAAAATACATTTTTCCATTTAGAAATACCTTCAAATTGCCAAGGGGCTGCAAATTGCAGAGAAAAGCGGGCTGGCCTATCAGCACATTGCTGCTCTTGCTGGTATTTGTGATGATATGCCAATGACAGGTTGGGTGAGGTCTGCAGTGCCCCTGCCCCCTCTTTCTGGCACTGCTGAAGCTGTAAGGGAACTCCCCAGAAGGCCTGTGTGTTGCACAGGAACGTGCTGTCCCTATCCCTTCGCAGACTCAGCACACCCCCAAACGTACACGCGCAGATGGTCCCAAGCTCAGCTGGTGTAAATCGGCGCTGCCCATCCGGCAGATTGTGTGCGCTTGCTGTAAATAGATGCTGCAAGTTATAGATCTGTGTCAGTGTAAAATCACATCTCTGCAATACTGGGACTGGGAACTTCAATCTGTAAAACCCAGACAAGTAAAATGAAAGCTGCAGTCACTTCACAGAGTCATAGAATAGTTTTAGTTGGAATAGACCTTGGGGGTCATCTAGTTCCAATCCCCCTACATATGCAGGGACATTTCTCACTACACCAGGTTACATACACCAGTTCCATCCAGCCTGGTCTTGAACATTTCCAGGGATGGGGCATCCATTTCCTGGGCAAGCTGCTCCATTGCCTCACCACCCTCAAAGCAAAGAATTTCTTCCTAACATCTAATCTAAACCTACTCTTTTCAGTTTGAAGCCATTATTCCTTGTCCTATCACTCACTACATGCCCCTGTAAATTGTTCTTCAGCTCTCTTGTAGCTACTCAAAGTCTGCTGTAAGGTCTCCACAAAGCCTTCTCGTCTCCAGGCTGAGCAAACCTAACTCTTTCAGTCTGTCTTCAGAGGAGACGTGCTTCATCTTCAGATCATCTTTATGGCCCTGCTCTAGACCTGCTCCAACATGTCCATGTCCTTCTAGTGTTGTGAGCCCCAGAGCCGGATGCAGTACTCCATGTGAGGTCCAAGGAGGGCAGAGTAGAGTGGGAAAATCACCTCCTTTTACATTTGTTTTAGTGCAGTCCAGGATATGATTGGCTTTCTGCACTGCAAACTCTCATTGCTAGCTCATGTTGAGCTTCTCATTAACCAACATCCCAAGTCCTTCTCCTCAGAACTGCTCTCAATCCATTCTATGCCCAGCCTGCATATGAGATTGCCCTGGCCCACATTCAGGACCTTACACTTGGCCTTATTCACTTGCTCCTCTTGACATACAAAACACAGTACTTTATTACATGTTTATTTTTAGTGCATGTACAATGCAATGTGAGGGACTTAATGTTGCCATGGGAACCATGACTTTGAATTCCTGACTTTTTTATACGATGTTTTATTTTAAAAAAAAAGCCTACAGAAAGATCATGGACAAAAAGTATTGGACAGAACTCAAGCCAGTGGTTCTCATGTATGATTAGCATGAGGGGGAGAATAACAAACCTAAGACACCGCCAATTTTAAATAGTAAATGTAATTAAAATTGGCTAAACATGATGAGGTTGAATACAACTAGATGGATCTGGCAACAGGATCCTATACTGCTGCATATATATGTTTCAAATTTTATATATCTGGCCCATATTTTATTGAACTAGCACTTGAAAATGATCATTTTTCTGCCAGTCTGTTGCAAAACAAAACCACATAGCTATCAAAAGGAACAGAAAAAATGGATCTATACTTCTGTGCGGAGATTCAGCCATACCTTTTCAACATGGTAAAAAGTTAATTTTTTAATATATGTTAATTTTTTTTTCTCTCTCATATTTATCCTGAAGCCATTCTATGCTACCTGTCTGCATTGCACAGTCTACACCGAAGTCTGTAATGAAAGTGTTATGGCCACTGTACCATTTTATAAGTCTAGAAGGGTAAAGATATTGCAGTAGATAAGTTAATAGAGATTTTAAACTTGTTGCTGCTCAATAAGGAACAGATTCTTTCAGCTGCACATTCAGACTGCCTGGAGAGATGAAACTTCTTGGGTATCCTGGGGACTCCACAGAAAAAGTACCTGAGACTCATAACTTGTCTCAAATCTTTCTAAAGGAAGGGGTTTACACTGATGGAGAAGGTTCATTACTGTGCCTCTAATTTTCATCCAGCCATAATCTCTGCCTGAAATAACTCCATGTGAATTTTATGCCCTATTCGGTTAACAGCAACATGAAGAAAGTCTGAGCAGAATCTCAGAAGCATATGCTATTTATGGTTTTATTAACTTTTCTACAGTGGCATCCAAAGAATCAAAGATTACTAATTGCCATGGGTGTTCTCCAGGAGTGTGAAATCCTGGATAACAGAATTGCTGCAAGAGGTTCTTCTCAGACTGGTGCCCTGAAATCTGGCCTGCTACTCTCTTGGTGATGCCACCAGTTTCCTTTATCCTTGCACACATCAAAATAATTTGAAGAAATCACATGGCCACTTTTAAAACCTGAATGCAAACACACAGTCACTTGGGTTAGTTTCTGCTGATTAAAAGATGTTGGTTAAAATCCCTGGGAATTAGGCATTATTAGAGAGCTCAGTGCATTTTAAAGGGTACAACTGTTTTTCCTGCGCACTATGATTCTTCTCCCTTGCATTCATCACCAGAGGTCTATCCTCTGCTACACTGTGGAGCCTAAGAGAAAATAGAACAAAACACTTCTTTGTGCTCTCTCTCTCTCCTTAGCCCTGTCTCTGCCCTCTGTTCAGGGCTCATGTTTGTACACAAAAGTATACACATCATTCATAGTGGCAAAAGAAAATCTGGATGAGCTGGGTCCCTTGCGGATGTGGAGCCCCAGGGCATGATCAAGCATGCAGCTGTTGACTGATGGCTCCTTCGTGTACAATATGGAACTGAAGTAATTCTTTCTACTAGATAGTTTAGCTTATTGTTAGAAGAAAATTGCTTGGGTTTTATTTGGGTAATGTGCCTGCTGGAGGGGTTTTGCATAAAAGTTTTTGCATCTGAGAGCACTGAGATGCATAATATTAGTGTGATCATGATGTCGTCTTATTAGTAAGACAACTTGTCCTTTTTTGTCAGTGAACTGCAAAGATCTGTCAAGGCCCAGTTTAATCTACTCCCTGTAATAGGATTTGTCTGTAGCTTGAGGAAACAGAAGCTTGTAAAGCATAGGGTTATTAAGAAGAGGATGTAAGCTATTTGAGGCTCTTTAATAAAATATAATATCAGTATATTCAATGAATATGGAAAGAGGGATCTAAATATTTCTTGTTACAACCTTCAAGTATCTCGAGAGAGGAGGATGATACCAATTAAAACAAGGGGGGGAAAGCAATATCTCCCTCAATTCTAGCCTTCCTTAAAGTGAAATATTGATGTAAGTGAGAGTTCAATTCAAGAATGTCATTGCTCCTGCAGTAACCATTAAAGCAAGCCCCTGCCCCACTCCAAGGCGAGGTTAATGTATTTAGGGAACTTTGTGACATGCAGCTTTAGTTGCTTTCATGTACACCCATGCGTGGCCTTTCTGCAAACAAGGCAGCTTTAAACAAGGAAAGATATTGCTGCCAGGAGTACAAAGTATTCTGCCCTGTGAATTGCCTCACTTCCTATGTAACAAGCTTTGAGACAGTTGAAAGTATTTGCAGTCCCAAACCTCACTCACCTCCTTCAGTGCCTTGACAGGAAACACAAAAGTCGAAAGCTTTAACTGCCTCTTTTTAAAGGGAATTTTGGTATCTGGAGCAAGCAATCAACACAAAGCGATTGAATTTTTTTTTGTGGATAGAGCGATTAGGAACAGGGTTCTGTTTCACATGAACATTAAGGTATACTGTGGTGGAAAGAAACTGCCTTAACATAATATTTATGATCCTCCTTCACAAACACATTTTTATCCATCACATGAACACATATCCCTGTTAGTGGAGATTCCTGGAACTGGAGTTACTTGAACTGAGACTGACATCTTTTAGTCATTAATATTTTCGCAGCTCCTCTCGTACGTCAAGTTCGCTATTTACCTTGCTGATTAATATAGCCTTGTCTGCGTTGTATCTAGACAGGTTAAATACCTAGATTGTCAGTCGCTGCCAAAATGCCACTAAATCCATTGAAGTGAAATCACAAATAAACAACTTGGGACACTTCTACTCACTTGAAGTATTTCTCAAGTATTCCTTGACTGTGGCCCTCCAAAAGTACTGTAATGCAAAATATATGTTTTGAAACTGAATGTTCTGGTTCCTGTAACCGGTTGTTTCTGAGTAGAGGATCTAGATTCAGATCTCTCAATGCCTGACTCACAAGTTGCTCCAAAAAGCCAGATAGTCCTCAATCTGTGGAAACAGAAGGAGGAGGTGAAAGGGGCAAATTTCAGTTTGTTTGTTGGGACTGAGGCTGATGTAGGGGTGGGTTTTGGTACCTGCAGAGCTTTGCAGGAATGCCTGAGAATAAGTATGACAAGACTTTTTGGTTTTAATCAAAAGAGAATTGTTTTGGGTTTGTCATTATGAAATGAAAATTCTCTTTAAACAGTGATAAAAGAATGAGATGAAACAAAAGGGATTTTTTCCCTAAGGAATTATCCTTAATTTAATGACTAAGAATTTGTTATTAATTAACCTGACTTAATCTGGAAAACCAGGAAGTTGAACTCCCTCTGTAAAGTTATTTGCTAAAGGAAATAAGCCTGGATATTATCCCAGACATACAGAAGGGAGAAGGAGTATAGGTCATTTTCTCAATAATTACACTTGAGACAAAATCATACAGTGAAAGCAACAGAGAGAAATTTAGTGCAGTCATAACTCAAATATATTCCACTGAGGCTTTCCCCAGGTCAGGAGAAGTGTAGTGCACCTTCAAGGGGTCCAGGATTCCCAAAGAGTTTGTGAACTGCCTTGTGGAGAGACAGCAGGTGTTATTATTGTGGCTTCACCCACCCTCTGTCGGGAAGCTCGTTCACATTGAGAGCTGCTGCAGTGGTGAGACTGCTCTGGAGGCTTAAATTGGACCTTACCAAATAGCAGCAGGTCTCTCTACTCCTGTGCAAAGGGTCTCAGGTTACTCCTCTGAATCTTTCCTTCCAAAGCAGATATTACCTTGTCTTTATTGGAGAGTGTGGAACATAAAATGTCTTTTTTATTGCTACTCTGTTTTGGGTCCCAAAGGTTTTGCTTATGATGAGCAACATGACATCCAAAACATTTCCTAACATCCTGGAGAAATTCGAAGCCTGTAATTTTCAGTGACTTTTAACACAGCAGAGAATTGAGAGATTGAGAGCCCTGCTCACACAGGGACTTGAGGAACACAGATCATGAGGCCATCCAGCAAAGTACAGATCAGCCCTTTACCCGAGCTGAAGCAGGAATTTGAAGGTGGTTTCAGTTTCTCAAATAAATGTGTTAACCACAGGCTATAGGGCAACCCAAGGTGCCTCCCAAGACCATGAGGTCTATGCACACTTTATTAGGCAACATGCTCTCTGATTCACCGTGTTTCCATATCTGTGCACAAGAGAAAATCTTCAAAGAAGAGAGCAGGAGACACCCCAACCTCTATAACCTAGTGAAAAGTATGTTTAGTGATAAATTAGGAGACCAACAGCCAAGCATGAATGAAAGGTTCCTGTGCCTGTTAAGTGTGTTGACTCACTGGGCTGTAAGGGAAGAGTTAGGAGTGGGAAATAGCTTCTTCTCTTGCTGCCAGGGGTGTGGTGTGTATCCTGGCATTGCCAAGTGCAGTCATAGCTGCCAGTTCTCCATGCAGATCAAGATTGTACCCAGGCATGTGCCTACCTTCCAGGCAAGCACTCTGACAGTGCTAATTAGAGGGATCACTCTGTCTCTTCTTTGCCTTTTCCTTGCATTAGACACAGTTCCAGAAAAGAAATGTTATATGGAAAAGCCATAATTAGGGACAGGGAACATCTAACTTTCAGATTCTGCTTAGTTTTGTGGAAAACAAAAGAGTTTTGCCAAAGACTTTAAGTGGATAGTTCAAGAGAATGTTAGTGATCTTAATGGTATCCTTGGGCATCTCTAGTTGAACTAAAGTGGCAGACTTAATCAATAGATTACAAGAGAGATGAAGGTCTAAAACCTGGACATAAAAACAAATTAAAAAGCAGTGTTTTTTTTCAAAAAAGCAAAATATCCATAATTAACTAACTTCCCACCTAAAATCTGAAGTACATCTCATCTCGTAAACACTCAAACTGTTGAAAAAACATGAGAAATGTTTCCAGTAGTGTGAAGAAAAACAAGGGCTGACAAGAGAAGGCATGAGCAAGGTGGCAACGAAGTTCTGTCAGTGAAGCCAATTTTGGTTGCAAATTATTTTAATAAAACACACAAGAGAGAGACTGCTTCCAATACAATGGTGCAAAGTCACTCTTAACTTACTTTGTCTTACCAGAGCTAGAGGCTGCTGAAAGATTTTTCGGACAAGTCTTATGCTTACCAAACGCTCATGTAACCTCAACAGCTGCATTGCAGCATGGTTAAGAGCACAATCCTATATGTTTCAAACCAAGTTAATAAGCAAAGGGCCTGCAAAATCAAGGATCTTAAATTCAGAAGGTTAAAGTTTCTATTGGCTTCACCTTTCTAAATATCTCAGGGCTAAATAAGAATTTGTGGTCTATGCAGCTGCAGGGGAAGCAATGCTTCACGTGTATTTTTTTAAGCTTATTTGAAACAGTAGATAAAATAGCCAGTCTTCATGCACACATACACACATGATAGGCACTCTGTTAGTGAGACATCACAGGCCATACATCTGGTGCAGTGGTAACAATTCTAACAATATTGAACACAATTGAGTGAAATTAATCTGTGAGGAAAAAAAATCCTACATTGCGATCTATTATCCTGTTGACTAATCTATCAAAGAAAGGAGCACTTGTGCCATTTGAAACTGCACTGGCCATTTTTTTCCCATATAGGATCAATATATGTACAAATAGCGAGTTTACAGTTAGAAAATAGGTTTTAGATAAGAGAGCTGAAGCTTGAGAGTTGGGTTGTTGATACAACAAGTGCCCGAGATTCTTTCAACCCACAGATACACTAAAAACTGCACAGATCTGCAGAAAACAGTAAGAGGTAAGAAAATCTCTGTAACAGATAAATTCCTCTGTAATGCTAGATCCCTTTAGCAACAAAGCTTCATTTTGTGAGTGGTGTTTGTGGCTGGATAAGGAGCTATTTCCTGCAGGATTTCTTCTTGAAAGCCTGAAATTTCCCTGTGGGAAATTTTTTGTGCAGGCAGTAAATACTTTGCAGGCCATTGCACATTAATTTGCCAGATTCTTCCCTCTTAACTAACAGAGATAAAATGAGATTAAAAGGTATTTTGAGTTGTAGCAGTTGTAGACCTTTTCTCCCTCTGCAGTGAATGTCAGGTACCTCTATTTGGATCTTCCTCACACTGTTGCAGGTAGGAGGTAGATTATGTCCAGAGTGGGAAAACTGTGTATTGTCTTGTAGACTGCACTAGCCAACTGTTTGCTGTCTAAATTCTAGGGAAAAAAAAATCTCTAAGAGTTTAAACTCAGCATAATAACCTGCACCATTTTTGGAAGACCATGCATACTAGTGGTGGACAAAAGCAAGGTTTTCTGTTAAAGTCTGTATTGCATCTCATATACATCATGGTAAAGAAACACATGAGAGATCACATCAGTGATATGTGGTGTCAGGCACAGGTTGCCAAAAAACATATGGTGTAGATCACAGA
This sequence comes from Irena cyanogastra, assembly GCA_013397155.1. Taxonomy (NCBI): domain Eukaryota; kingdom Metazoa; phylum Chordata; class Aves; order Passeriformes; family Irenidae; genus Irena; species Irena cyanogastra. Next base: position 189,563 of record VWZV01007872.1, read on the forward strand.
GAGGCAGTGTTGAAGTTTTAGTGCTAGGTCTCCAACAGTTTAGAAGAATTTACAAAATGAAAATAAAAGCATTTGTCTCCAAATCCAGGTGCACAGATGGTCCATTTTGACTGCAGGTTTACAGGCAGCCTGCTATACAGCCATCCTCACCTTCATCCTGAAGAATTCAAAGAATGGTGAGAAAATTACACAATAGGATGTGATGGTCCATTAGCTTTCAGCAGAAGTGTGTGCACAGTTGTCACTCTCAGGTGAAGCCGAATGTCTGAAATGAGCCTGTGAGGAAAGGGAAAATGAACATGGGAATACAAGTTCTGCAGAGAAGACCTGATTTTTTTATAAATTAGAATAGAATGCGTTGAGTTGACTAGCAAAGACTTCTTTGGACATGGCCATTAAACAAATACTGAATGACTCTAAATTCTATGTGTTAAACAGATGTATATTCCCAGTGGTGAAAGGAGCACATTAATGTATGAACATCAGTTTCTTTAATTTTAATAGACCAGACTTGGAACCTCTTACATCTGCTATGAAAAATAGGCTGTAGCTGAGGAGAAGTGAGAGCTAAGGATCCCTTGACACTTCTGGTAGACATCAATAACTATGAATAAAACCCTAAACATTTGTCTCTTCTGCAGATATTTACAGGCATAGTGCAGAAAATTTCTGTTATTTTTCGTTAATTAAAGCTCTTGATTAACAAGCACTTGTTTGCAATTTTGTAAATTTCTTTGCTTTTCTTTGTTCAAAATAATAAGAAAAAAGCATGTGCTCTTTTGACAGATTTCATCCTAGGCAGTCAGGGCATTTCACAAGTATTAATTAGTCCAATATCCCATTTCTTTATCAGGAGACTTTAAATATACTCAAGTCATAGGTGGTGTTGTATCATCAGAGTAGTTTGCATTGGTGATCTCAGCCAGTGTACCTGGGATTAATCATCTTGTTTCAAACAGGTCACGGTACAAAGCTTGTTCTAATATATTTGCTCAACAAACATGATATAAATTCATATTATTAATTATTTTAAGACCTCCTAAGGGCAAGAAGCTTCCTTGTACAGTGTTGGGTTTTTGGGTTTTTGTGGTTTTTGGTTTTGTTTTTTTTTAATTAAATTACATTCAAGAAAACAAGGGTACAAATTATTTTTCATTATATGATAACTTGTATTTTAACATGTAAGGAAAAAGTTTTATGAGTTTCTGAAGAGTTATGGTCAAATTAAGCACATCAGAATTTTTCCCAGTTTAACCTCAAAGCAGTGAGGTTAACAGACTAATTCAATAGTCACTGCTTTAGACAATATCCTTATATACTGGCTTCAACCAGAGCAGGATGGGATCTATTTCAGCATATCCTCTAGTGAGCAAACCAGTTGTTAACATGTACTTAAACTGTGTTTCTTAAGAGTCCCTCTGAAGAGAGGTTGTCTTGAGAGGATACTTAAGGTTCAGTGTGTGCTCAGCTACTTTGGTGCACTTCTGAATTTTAAACATTTTGTCAGGAAACCAGAAATCAGAAAGACTCGGGTGAGTAATTAATTGTATTTGAAAAAAAGGCTTGCTCATGTAACCAACACAGGTCAGTAAAAAGTAAAAAAAAAAAATAAAAAAAATTTTTAGAAATCAAGGAGTACCAATCATAACAAAATTTTGTGTGATGGACAAAGAATAACCTTGAATCTAGACTGTAAAACAAGCCTTTCAGATTCCTGCTACATGGAGCTCTCTGGATAATGAATGGAGATAACTATGGAAAGACCCAAGTGAGAAAGTTAGAGTTCAAAATCTTGTTTCAGAAAAATTCCTGTGCAGACTGCATCCTATTCTTTAAGATCTGTGAAATAGTGTGCCTTTCTGTGTTTGTGTTAGAGCTGGAAATAGTGTGGAGTCCTGTACATCTGCTCTGGAGCACCTGTGACCTGTGTCATGCAGAGTGAGTCAGGCTCCAGGTCAGAGGCTGCCTTAAGGTAACTCTGGCAGACTGGAAGTCTCCCACAAAATGCAGAATCTCCTACTGATTCAGAAAGGAGGAAACTGCCCTGGATCCTCTCCTGCCACTGCATATCTTTACTTCTCAGCTGCTGAGGAATGTGCTCTAGCCCCAGAGGAACCAAGTGATCTTTTTGCACAGTGCCCCACTTCCATCAGCAGTGCAGGGGACACACAGCCATCATAACTGCAGCCTCCAGGCTCTCTGTCCTGGTCAGAATGTTTCCCTGAGTGTGAGAGATGGAGGTCTGGACACTCTGTCTGATGACGTGTTGCATCAAATGTGTCCATTTCCTGAGAGAATCAGTTATTAAAAAAAAAACAAACAATAAGTAAGTGCTTCATCGGTGGAGGTTTTGAGACTGGAAGTCCTGGTTAGATCCTGAACATTAGAGAGATGAATGTTTCACATATTCAGAGGGTTTTGGTGTTTAAGTAATTCCATGTTCAATGTATGACAGTTCTTAATAACCATTTGGGGTGTATAATGATCCTGTAGGCTATAGGGAGTATGTGTCTACATTCTAGGTACACGTGTGTTATTTGCAGAGACCAAAATAAATTTTTATATCTAAGTGCCCAAACAAACCTTAACAAGGCAAGTCAAATTCAACTTCATATCACAAAAAATTGAAGAGGAAAAGATCAACAAAATCAACTGTTAGAAGAAATGAAGGAAAAAAGTAGAAAATCACCTGTTGGAGAGATGGTGAGTATAAAGATAATTCTTTGCTGAAGAAACTGAGGCCATTTTATAAAAGTGCTCTGATGTGTCTTTGAAACTCCATTTCACACACAGAGAGCAATCTTGTCTCTCAGCTGGTATAAACTGTCAGGGATACATTGAAACCAATTTCCTTCAGCTTCTGATCTGCTCCAGAGATATCATCTGGTGCTGTCTATACTGCTATCATCTAGTATCATCTATACTGGCATCAAGATGAAATGTACATGTCTGCATACACCTTTGTGTCTGGAAAAGACACAGAATTGTGCTAACTTGGAAGAGAAAAATGAGTCCAGAATAAAGTGGATACCGATGGCTGAAGGAAATCTGTATACACAGTAATGCACTGGCTACTATTTTGTTTCTGTTTTTATTTGTTTAGTAAATGATGTCTTCAAACTGGATGTTAATTACATCAACTTCATTCATAGACTTTTCTTATGCAATACAAGAGCATAGTCTCTCTTACTGAAGGCAGATGTTGCTGTAATGTATCTGATGAACTGCTACTGTTTCATACATGGAGGATATAAAACACGATGCAGTCAGGGAAATGGCAGTCAAGTGTGATCATTGCACTGGTTTTTGGCAACAAAAATTGCTGTACTTTTCCTCCTTTAGCAATCCAGAAATTTGCAACCAGTCAGTTAAAATGTGAAGGCTAAAGTGTCCGAGGCTTATTTTGAAACATTTTGCCAACTTTCTTACAGAGCTTCACAGAGCTCTAAGAGGTTTTGTATAGTTTTTTCTCTTGTGGAAAGCACACACATGAGTGTGTGTGTGTGTGTGTGTGTGTGCGTAATGTGTGCATGCATGCCTATTCTCCTAAGGCAGTTTTACAAGACTTCCACCTGTGAATGTAAGCTCAGTGATGCCAGCCTGCAGGAACGCAGGCCTGGAGGTGTGGAATCCAGTGATACCAACCACATTACTGCCTGAGATGAGAGATTCCAGTAATTTTCTCTGCTGTTATGGGAAATGTCATATGTAATTCCAGTTTTGACAGGTTTCTTTGTAATTGGTATTTGCTATTGGACACACCTTTTGCTGGAACAAGACGCTCCCTCAGGCAGTGATTTGATGTCAGCAGCAGTGCTGCTGCCTCAGCTCCTGTGCCAGCTCTCAGGTCTGCATGGCTCTGCATGGGAACCAGACAGGGGACTGACCTGGATTAAAAAAAAATCCCACCCCAGCATCAAAGGCCAATTTTTTCAGTTGGAATCTGTGCTGGGTCTCTGAATGGCTAAAGAAGTACTTGTACCAGCATGGTACTGGGAGAGTCAAGGGGTTGGGGCCAAGCACCTGGAGAGGAAGAGAAGACAGCTTCTTGAGGTGATTCAGCTGATGTAAACTTACGCACTGCCCAACTCCAGCATAACTGTGTGTACTTGCCCCACTGCTGCTCTGATTCATGTTTGTGCTCAATCCATCAGATTTAAATGACCCTATAATGCTCAAGACAAAGGAGAATTTAACCTTTTCTTACGGTCAAAACCTGTGAAATATACTAGTGTCACTGGAATGCTGGAGCTGCCCTCGCACTGCCTCCAAGCCCAATCAATTGTGGATGTGCTTTATGCGAAGATAGCACTGACACTGATTTGCCAATCAATTTGCCTAATGCATACATAACACCACATTTTTAACACTTCTGCCACTATTCAGTGTGTGTAGCATGTTCTTTGTATGCATTTTAAATGGCTGTGTCACCCCTGCATTAGTAGGCAGGCATTTTGATATAATATTTGAGAGCCTCCAAGCAGACAAACTCTAAAATTTGCAATTAATTCACCCTGAATAGATTTGGCCTGAAGGTGGGTAGAAATCTGAGCTGTACCACTTGACCATAGCTCGGCTTTAGCTCCACAGGTACTTGCAGTCACACTCATTCTGGCACTAAGCAACCACTGTTCCTGCACCTGTGATAAAAAAGCAAGATGTGTATAGGTGCTTCTTTAGTGTGATCTGACTCTTTTAGCAGGAAGGTTATAACTGGGAAACAATTTTCACTAGGGAAGTGGTGTTGAAAGTTTGATTCTTCAACTCACCTCTTCTTCTGAAAAAGAATTTAATAATATTCTGACATCAGGATATGATTAACTGTGCTATTCCTTTGTATCTCATTTCAGGAAGTCCACGGTAGTGCCGTGGAAGTGGAAGAGTATTATTTTACATAGCATGGAGATTTAATTTCAAGATGTTTGCTGACAGCCTATGTTACTTCTTCTGTCATCACAAAACATAGTAATTAAGTTTGAAAAATCTCACATACTCTTTTAACTTGATCTTTAAAGCTGCTGAAAATACTTTTATAGTCAGAAATCTACTTTCTTTGCTTCTGCTGAGAGAGTAGAGAGCTACCTGTCTTACAGATTTGTCCTAAATGGCTCCCAATGGCTCTGAAGTGGATATTTAATCTCTTCATTAACACAGGCTTAAACCATCAAGTCCATACACATTTTTTATTCCAGCACGATTGTCCCTAAAGCTGAAGTATTTTTTTTTCTGAATAGGACTGATTAAATATGTCAGGAATAGGATCTGTAGTTGTTCAGTGTCAAAAAATGTGCTCAATACTGTTAAGTGTGTTACTGTTTCTCTCTCAGACAATAAAAATGCTCTATATACTCTACTGTCTGCAGACTAACTCAAATAGCTCCACATTTTGTGGTGCAAAACTCTTTCAGATTTTCTGTAAGGTCATAGGATTACAAGTCAGGATAGGATTACAAAACCTTTGTTATTGAGTGACCTTTTCTTTCTAATTTCTTTTCTTTTCCAGATCCTACAATGATGCAGAAATTCCTTTTCTGTAGTTGTGAAATTAAACTATTGCGAAGGCAAGGAAGTACAAGCTGAAATGCACAACCTACTAAATCACCAAAAGGAAACCTCCTACAGAAATGCAGCTCAGAAATGATAAACCTATTGGTTTATCCCATGTGAAGTTCGCTTATCAAAGGATATCCGATACTGTGCTAAGTATTATGCTAGAAGAAATGATCCCTAAAACAGTGAAACGACCTTGTTACCACCTTTTAGGTTGTAGGGAAGATGTTCATCACAGCTCTGAGGCAGCTCTGGAGCAGGGCTCCTTGGCTCCTGAGACAAAGGTTGTGGTACCCAGGACTGCAGAAGCGTATGGGATCTGACATCCTGTCTGATCCTTCTCCCTCCATTAATGATATCCAGCTCAGCTCAGTGCTTCACTGCCCCAGATTCTGCCTTCAAGTGACTGAACTGAGAGGCCAGAAGGGCAGATGCAGCGAAGATCTGAGTACCTCAGCCTCAAGATGCAGAGAAGATAAAGGCAGATCCACTTTGGACCAGACTTCTGAGTTGGATCTGCTTTGAGCAGGAGACTGGACAAGATGATCCCCACACGCCCCTTCCAACATAGGTTGTTCATGTCCTTGTGTTTTTATTTAAAAAATTCCCCAAAAAACCAACCCAATACCCATTCCTCCTCACCCCCCAAAAATCCCCAATGTACTTTGTAGTGTGATTGATTTGAAGAGCATTTAGCATCTCTTTCTATTTATTGAATACTCTCAACACTCAAAAGATATTTCAGAGAATTTCTACCATACAGTCCTTCAGCCTTGAATTGATGGCAGGTATTTCTCTTTTGGCTTTTCCTCTGAAAATTTTCTTGTTGTATTGTATTGGAAAAAGGCTTCTGATGTCAGAATAAAGAAAGTATTGTGAAACCATGACAAATAGGCGTGTACTTCAGCAAGACCACAGTGCTACTAAGTCACCTTTGTAATTTTAAAGCCTTTTTTTTTTTCTGTTATGCCATTAGCCAAATAGCTGTGATGGAGAAAAAACACATGGAAGTGCCGCAATTCAATAATTAGTTGTTTCAATGAAGTAACACTAACATTAAAGAGGTGATTCTCCTGTAACAGAGATATAGCAAGTACCCAGTAGAACATATATAGTAGCAACAAGTGTGTGAAAAATAACCAAAGAAATGGAATTGTTTGCAAAGTAATAGTACATTTAATGAGATAAATCCAATTCAGAAACAAAAAGAATTGTTTTAATTTGTCCTTTGAGTTGTAGTTTAATAATAGAGACAAAAATGGCTGAGCAAAGGAAGCAACCTATCAGTCAAATTGTGATACCTTTACTTTCAAAAAGCATTTTGTTTCACAAATAGTTCTATTAATTTGGTATAACGGATAGGAGAGTATCACAGTTCAGTCATGCAGCCTTGAGATTGTAAGAGAGGACCTGAGGCAAGGCTGGCTTTAGTATCACAATTTTTTCAACTGATAAGTCAGGAAGAAACACTGCCTGCTCTCAACAGAAACACTGAGGAGAGCAGGATGTTTTATTGTGTATCCTGCCTTTTAGCCAGCTCAGTACTATTAAAAACTTGCAGCGTTTTCTGCAGGCTTTGTGTGAACAGAAAATAGTCACAGACAACTATTCTTTTGCTTGCTGAAAATTAGTATCAAGCACTTTTACAATATAGTCTAGACAGGAAATTGCCTAGTCCTTCAGCAGAAAATTGATTAGGTAATTAATTACATCAGTCATCTCAGACACTCCATCCTTTGAAAATTTGTTTTCTATGTCTCTGATAAAGGCAAGATCTAGAGGTCTTCTTTGTACATGAGTCATCTTTGGCTGGGCATTTCATACATGTTTTCTTAGGACAGTGATTCTTCTCTGTGGCTAAGCCAATTGAAAGAAAACATTAAACTTGCCTGATGCTTATCTGTAGGGTGCTAAGGATACAGGGCAGAATAAGCCTCCTAAAGGGAACTTTTAGAATTCTGTTTCTCTTCAACTCTCAATCAATGGCTTTTGTTTGTGTCTGAAATGTTTGCGCTCCCCCAAGAGAATGCTCTCAGTAGAACCTGAGTCTCCCCGGGGTATTTTCATTTCATAGCTATCTATTGATTTTCATTTAAGTGTGTAGATCGCAGCATATACTTTGTGTGCAGCAGTTCAGAAAAATTCTTGCTTACATGACACATTCTGTTTCTGATGCATTAATGGTTGCATGTTAATCACATTATTTGACTTTTAGCATTTGCAGCTAGCATGTGACATAGTTGAACCTAAAGACGGGGTCCATAGATTCCAGCCAACAGACAATAAAAAGTCAAAGAGTAAATAAATGCAGCAATTTATACAAAATTAAGAGCAGGACATTTTTAGAAGGCAGGAAAGAATAAGCAGAAAAATAAACTAAATTACTGTGAATATATGACATGTCAATAAAAGGAAAACAGCTAATAAAACATTCTTCAAAAAGTAGTAAAGAAAGAAAATAAAAGAAATGGTGATGTGTTGGGGAGGGTGCTTAAAGACTTTTTAAAAAGAATTGTATACAAAAGGAACTTCTCTGGTTTTCCCACCTAAGTGTGTCATTTTACAGTCTTGATTTGGACAGAAAATGAGTAAAACAAGTGCTGAAAGAAGTAAGAAAATATCCTTCAAAAAACTCTAGAATGTCCAAGCAAGCAAAAGGGGAGAAAACCTGAAAACTGGCAAATTAAATGTAGTGGCACAAATCACAGGCCAACAATTAATGTTTTAGGGACTATTTGCTGAATGCGCAAAACTAAAAGCAAACTCTTCCTCAAAGCTCTGCAGTGTGGGGATCCTCCCTTGAAGTCATTAAGGTCAATTGACATATCAACGAGAGGAGGAGTTAGGACAGAGAATCCAAAGGGATTCTTGCACGTTTCCTCAGCATGGAAGATCTAAGAAATTCACACTCCAAAAGTCACGTTTACTAGGACGAGTCTGAAGATCTCTTTTAAACTGAACTGTCTGTGGAGGAGGTTGTAAAACAAATTGTGGTGGTTTAACCCCAGCTGGCAAGTCAGCAGCACACTTTCCCTGGGGAGCAAACTGCCAGGAGCATATGGTATTTACCCAGGAGATCTAAAGGAAATTGAGGATGAAATACAGCTGAACTACTGTCTTCCTGAAAACTACCTCTATACGAAAGATACAGAAGATGGCGACTCTGACAATAACTTTTTGCAATCATTTCAGTTAGAGATTCTGAGACTGCAGACCAGTTATTCTCAAAGGAGTACTGAGTGGGTTTGCTGAGGACACTAAATTGTGAGGAGCCATCAAATCCCTGGAAGGTGGGAAGACCCTGACAGGGTTCAGGAAGCATTTGGACAATGCCCTCAGAAATATGATTTGACTCTTGGAGTGTCCTGTGCAGGGCCAGGAGTTGGATTCAATGATTCTGATAGGTCCCTTTTAACTCAGCATATTTTATGATTCTATCATTCTATGGTTTTGATTTCTGGGAAGTAACACACAATGTGGAAAAAAATAATCCTAACTTATATGTAGGGTCATAAACTCTGTACTTCCTGCTGCAGTTCAACAAAAAAAGATCTTGGATATGTAACACATAATTCTGTGAAAACGTCAGTTTTATGTTCAGTCAAAGTGAAAGAAGCAAGTATAAAATAAAACAATTTTTAGGTATTACATTGGTTCTTCATCATATTATCCCTTTTGTGAAACACGCCAAAAGTATATTTTCTTTTCTTTTCATTTGTTTGGATAAACATATTACCTCCATTTCCAAGTTGCTTGCTTTGATATGTCCTCAGGCCACCACAGCAGGAGCAATGCTACCAATAAAAGAGCAGGAAATGATTACTACACAAATAGAGAACAAAACAGCATGTCAGGCTATGTACACTTTTAAAATACCATGTTAGGTTTCTGGTTTTCCCTCCTACCTCTCATGCCCAGAAGGGACAGGGCAGAGCTAGAAAAAGGTTCAAAGAAGGATGATAGCAGTGAACAGAAACTAAATAGCTTCCATAAGAAGAACAAAATTGTTTAGGAATGTTCAGCCCAGGAGAGGCAACTTAATTTTGTACAGTCATCATGGCCTGGACAAGACAGTCAATAATGTTGTTTTTCTGTTACAAAAGCAAGAGAGAGTTCAAATGATATTTTTGAGATTTAGATTGAAAATTAACAAAATTAGTTATACTGTGGACTCTTTCCCACAGGATATTTTGATATTAAAATTGTACAGCTGTTCAGAAATCTAATTAACAGAAGAAAAATTCACCAGATAATACTCAAATAAAGATAGTATCTCTCCTTCAGGAATTTGCTGAACCACTAACCACTGGAGATTGAAAAAGTACTGTGGAGAAGTGTTGGCATATTCTGGCTTTGTTTTCACACCATTACCAAGATATCTGTATTTGGTTACTGAGAGAAAGGTGTTACACCTCTGGATGGACTTTTGATCTTATACTGTGAGCTATAGTTACAGTTCCTCACTTGCATGGGAATGTCTCATACAAAATTATAAGGGCCATCAAGGTTAATTTCTGAAGTCCCTTTTGCCCATTTATGTGTGCAGACTCTCAGACAGAATCTCCCTTCTGTTTGTTTTAGGCTTAAAAGTGGCTAGGTTTTAGGTATGAAGGGAGTGGCATGGCTACTGCTAATATTTGGTCTCTCAAGAATGCAAACTACTTCTTCAGATCTTGAGGAAAAAAAAAAAAGTTGATCTGTAATGAATTACTGATTTGTCATAATTTTCAACAGAAAATTGATTTATCTGTGCAACTCTGTTGCCAAATTAAACTTTTTAATTGGAAAGAGTCTTCAGTGTGGCCATTTCCCACAGTTTCTGATGAAGGTAGTAGGAATAAAATGCTCCTTTACAGTTTTCACTTTGCAGATGAGTGCTTGAGTTTCATGAAAACTCTTGCTTTTTAAGGTTAAAATGAATACAAGCTATTATCTTCTGATGGTTGCTGAAGACCTTAGAGGAATTAACTAAATGCTGTCTTGGTTTCTAGAGTCAACATTCAAAAAAACAAAAAGCCTAACATGAATGGAAACTTTGCTAGCAGCCCCATATTTCTATGAATCAAATAGCTGGAGTCTGATCTCACTTTTTTTGTTTGGAAACAATAATTTTTTTTAAAAAACCCCATTGCATTGACCAATAGGTAGGGACCTATACATTTTAAATCATGGCATTTTAGGCAGAATGAATAGAATATCTGGGCAGAAAACAGAAAGAAAAGCTTTCTTTCTCCAGTCTTGGGCCATTCTCACTGACCTGTTCCTCTCTTTTTAATTGTCTGCCAGCTTTGTATTTATGCCAGCAGATGTGTCTTACCAGCAATGTACCTCCTTCTTTGCACTTTGAAATTTCCTGAAAACTATCAAGATGCAGTGGCTCTAAATTAATATAATAATCAATATCAGTTGGCTGGACCTCACTGTTGCAGAGACATTTTACCTACCTGTGAGACATTAGCCATTTCTATGGCTTTGTTACCATTGTAACATCAAAATTGGAAAGTTTTGAATCTTGTAGTTTAGGCATAACTGGTGGCAGTAAACATCAGTGTGGTAACAGGGAGAAAATTTTCCTCTCTGTTAGATTTTCAAGTTGCTTATAAAGATGAAGAATTCTATAGAATTTTATTAGCTCTGGCAACAAGATAATTGAGAATATCCTGCTACTGACCAAAGTGTATGAGCCCTCACTTGCCAATCTAACAGTCGTTCTCTGTTGGTATGATTGGATTATTTCATTGGATTATTTCCCAGATGGGCATTAATGTGTTTGTTGGGCACATTCAGTTAAAGGGTCAATGTTTATTACAGCTGCAGGTATTGCATTTGCTTCAAGCACATAATTAAAACTGTAGATTGCTCTCTGTTTTGCCTTTCATGTAGTAGGCTGCATCATAAAATTGCCCTGGATGATTTTGTCGACTGTTTTTGTCAAGAACTTTAAAGGAGAATATATTATAGGCTTCCTGTATGAAATGAAATGTAATAGCATTTTTCCATAAAGCTAAGGTTTTCGAAGATTATGATTTATACTATAGTCATGGAAACCCCATATTTCATCAAAGACCTCAGTCTTGGTTTATGGATTTGTTGTACCTATCTCCCTGCAGAGCTCTCTGCTTCTGCTATTTAATATGGGGGAGAAATTTTCAATGAAATAAACATAACTTTAGTCTATTATTTCTAAATAGATGATGCTTTACATATCCATTCTTGCATAAAAGAAAGATTCTGACCATACTGTGATTGAATCATACCTTTCAATGTGATCACTATTAGTAATTCTCATTTAAAACTGCTTCTCTCTGCAGTATCAATGGTATTGGTCTTCAGGAATGTATAAAATTATTTTTTCTTAACCTATTTTGTCTTATCCAATTTTATTCTGCACTTTATCTTATATATTCTAGAATTAGTTCAACGGTAAACTAAATTGTGGTTCTTATATATAATATATTAAGTATTAGAAATTAATGGCTGATATAAAGAAATCTTTTATCAGTAGTTTTAATAACATTAAACAGTAAAATACAGTAGTCCCAGGCATTAAAATACTATTTTTAGTGCTCCAATACACTATTCTCTCATATAAAGTAAGTATTCAAGAGCTTTGCTTCCTTTATTCATCCTTTAGAAGAAAGTCTCAGAACCACATTCCCAGGTTGAGCCCAGAAGAAATTGCAGACCTGAAAACTGAAGTCAGAAAGACCTCGTGTTTTTCAAAGTAACCTTTTGACCATATGTCATTAAGAAGCTGTATCTCTTCTAAGACCTCTTCCAATTATACTGGCTTAACGCTATTCCAGGAGCTTACCATATCCAATCACCCTAAAAGAATCCTAATCAGGCCTTAGGCTGAAATGCTGCATTGAAGAAAAAGCTGAACAGCAAGTAAGGTGTTGCATTTGCTTCAGCTGCAGGTCTTGTCAAATAAACACATTTCCAACTTCTGGAGTTAAAATAGAAGTGTCATTAAAAATCGAGCTCATCCTTTAGTTCCCAGGGACACAAACAGGTTAGGCCTGCAAGTAAGTCTTATATTGTAGCCTTGAGGCATAATTGAGGTGTTGGATTTTGAAGTTAAGCCTGGATGGAAAACAGCAGGGATAATGCTTTGCATTAGACATTTATTTAGGAAGTGCCCTTCAGAGCCGCTCATATTGTCCATCCTAGGAGTATAACACTTCTTTAGGACTTCTGATCCAGCCCTTCACACGTTGAGATCTGTGGGCTTAAAGACTCTCAAAACTCCTGCAATTTGAATCCTCTTGCCCTGTTTGGTGCTGCTCCAGGGCTCTGAAAACAGCTGTGCTGTACTCCAGATTCAACTGATACAATACACTCTGGCCTGGAGCACTCTGTATGGCTGCATTATGGCAAGTTTAATAATAAGACTTCCATGATGTTGATTTTTAAAATTTTTATTTGGCTGGGTAACAGATCTTCAGAGCACAATGCTTAAATGATTCAAATTGTTATTTTAGGGCCTGATGGTCTCACATGCTTCATGCACAGAGTAACTGTGACATAAACTATCAAGCTCAGATTTGGTTTACCCATCGTAAGTAAAGCATATATATTTTATTTGGTAGTACCTTGTTTTGCATAGCTTCCATTTCTAGAGTATTGTGATTGGGCCCACAACAGCAAGCTGTGCAGCTGATACAATTAGAAAGACTAGGGGAGGATCTCTTCTTTTTTTTTTTTTTTTTTTTTAGATTCAAGTGACCATCTGTGTTAGCCAGCCCATGAGTTTAGGTACCTGTTTGTGGATTACCATGTAAAAGCAGCACATTGAACCAGCAGCACTGATTTAGGAGAGAAGGCTGCCTGCTTACGTTTCCTTTGCCCTGGCTGCTATACCAGGCCAAGAGCAGTCTGTGGAGGTTTAGGAAGGTGGTTTGTTTAGTAAAAGGTGTTGCAAACACACAGAGGTGAGTTGCAAGTTAGAGGCAGGGACAAAGAACACAAGTGGAGAATGAGGATCTATTCAAGAAGAACACGGAGCAGACACCACACTGGGCCTTAACTGTGATGAGAAAGCCTTTTTCTGGAGAAACTGTGGCACAGTAAATCTGGCTGCGAGTCTTAAGGGACTGAGGATGAGACTGAAGAAAGGGGAAAAGTGTTTATAAGTCATCTGTTTCTCATTTGTTTCACTTTGTGCATTTGGAAGTCATTTGGAATTCAGTTGATCCACTTTGATTTGGATTGTTTTACATTGGCCCACATTTAAAATGTGACCCGTTTCAGATTCCTCTCAGACCATTTGTAATAAAACTTTCTCCTGAAGTGTGATTAGCAAGTCTGTACCAATGAGATTAGTGTTGTCTAATAAAACTGATAACTTAATGCCTACCCTATGTTCCCATCTGACGTCTCAGCTGGCAAGGCATTCCTCTCTCTAGCCATCACTCCTAGGATTAATTAACAGCTGATTAAATCTCAGGAAAGCCCTTGGATCCTATGGATCAGGTGGCAGACATGCTCCCTGCAAGAAGGTGTGGGAGAGGATATTTTCTGCTGGTGGAGGGTTAGGCCTTTGCAACTGTGCAAGTCTTCGGCAGCAGCAGCACCAGGGATGCCAGCCACAGATGGCAACAGGGGGATGCAGCTGTCTTCAGGAGGCTTAATATCCCTGAAGCAGCTGCACTGGGAATTTGCTAGATGTAGTATGTCTTATGTATGCTGTGTGCTCTCCTTTAATCTTTCTGCCTTCACCCCATCTTTGTTCGTTACATTATTATTGCAAATTATTATCATTGCTAAAGTGCTAACAATATGGTCACCTGCTGACTTAGCTCCACATTCCTTGTTCTCTGGGCTCCCGGTCTAAGGTAGGCTACACTCAGCATTCATTGCTAATTATTACTTTTCTTGTATTTTTTTGTTTTGCTTTTGCTTTGTTTTCCAGCCTGAGTAGGAACATTTTTATTTAGGAACTTTTCAGCCTTATGTAGGAAGAGTAAATAGCATTGTAGATGGTAGCCTATGACACAAGGACATTAATTACTGAACACAGCTCCTTTTGTACCTGTCACCGAAGCCAGAAGATCAGGGTAAAGGATAACCTTGATGAAATCCTTAAATGTTAGCTAAAAGTTAAATTATGTTCAATTTTCCGCACAGTGAAGTCAAGATTAACTTTATACCTTTCAGTTTAATTTGTTACTTTTAATTTAATTTAATAAATCCTTGGTTCCTTACAATTCTTTGTGCCATCATTAGCACCTTATCTTAGCCCAGAAAGCATATAGTGAAACTCCTTTCAATGTAGGAGCAAAATCTTTGCTTTGAAGCATCCATGCAGAATTTGGATCACCAGTCATGTCGCATCCAAAGGTAGCCTGATCTCCATGCTCTCTGGAGGGAACTGCATCTTGCTCCTACACATCACTGATTTTGGGGAACTGGCTAAATAGGTCCCATTGTGAGCTCACAAGGATACTTTATTTTATTTGCCATTTTACATGTTGAGTCACCTGAGAAGCAACGGGGGTACAGTACAATGACATCCCAGTGTTAGCTTTCTCGAGTCCCACCTTGCTGGAGTTTGCTACCAGACACATAAATCAATCTAAGCCATTTCCAGACAGAAAGGGATTTCTGTGGCGATATTAGCTGTGTTTCTGGCTCAAGTGCAAAAGGTCCCCTGTGGTGGTCATTGTAAAACATTTTTTACCCATTTTAAGACCTTTTGTAGCACTGGTTTTGGGGCTGCAAGTCAATAGCTGCCTAGAAGTGGTGCATACCTCTGAATCACTTCTGCAGAAGAGGTCAAGAAGAGGAATAGACAAAGACACACAGAGAAAAAGAATTTGTTTATAATACTATTTATTTAACATGTTTTCAAATTCCTTCGGGTAACAGAAAACATTAAACATAGAGGTAATTCCACACAAATGAAAATGATTTTATGTGAAATGTTTTGAATTCATAAGAGGTTCGTGGACATGAAAAAAAGGAAAACTTCACACATAGAATATATTGACTTATATTAACTGGAATAGTTTGAATCACTGCTTGTGCAAAACTGTAGAAAATGTTTATAGATGGTATTAAATCATACATTAATTCTCCCACTTTACCTTCTGCTTCTCTTCTTCCAAGTTTTTTAATTTCTTTGATGTTTCTTTTCCTTTTTACTTCTTCTGCAACTTTTGCCAGTTTTCAGTTTTCCTCTTCCAGCCCCTCACCACGTTTTCCATTCATCTCCCCTTTTGCTTTTTGTGTTGCATTTACTCTGCCTTTAATTTCTCTCCCATGTGCTGCATCCCTCTATATATAATTCTTCAGCTATATAATTTTATATTTCTATCTTAAAAAAACCTGAGAAAGGCAGCTTTCAGTTAAATATTTATGCTGCATAATGGCTTGCTTGCTGTGCTATATACCTTCATTTTATCCTGGCACAAACTGACAAAGCCTATAAATGAAGGATGAATAAGAGAAAAAAAAAATAAAAAGGAATATTGACTGTTAGGATCACCATGAAGGCATGGTGATCCTAATAACAAGTATTAACCTAGAGATTCCTTGGGATTCCCTCTTGGGTTCATCTCTGCTCTGAGAATTCATTTCAAAACTGTAAAAGGAAAATCTTAGAACTCCCACCCCCCCAAGAGGCAGTGTGAAGAGAAATATATTCAACATCTGAGGGGTGACCACATAAAGGCGATGATGCCGAGGAAGAATGAAGAACAGTTAACTTCAGTGTGTCAACAGCTTAACAAGTACTTATGCTGAGAACAAAAATATTTAGGTGGATTTTAGACTGTGTATTTTTACATTCATTGTCAGAAACTAAACAGCACAATAAATTTTCTAACATTTTATATCCCATATGAACCCTTGGAACAGCTAAATTTCAGACTCAGAATACTGTAAAAATATTTTTGAGATATATTTGTTTTTCTACTTCATTTTAGAAGATGAATATTTTCTAAGAACAATATATAATCCAGATAATTATTAATAATGAAGAAGAACAAGATAAATGATTTCAAGCAATCAGCTATCAGTTTTTAAAATATAGTAGTTCTGAAAAGAAGTACTGAAAATTGTAACTTGACTTAATGAAGCATTTGCAGGACATCTTATTTGTTCCATTTTTATACAATCAGTTTTTCAGAGTAACCAGTTACTGTGACATGCATTTTGTACATGTAGCACAGAATTCACAAAAAAATAAAGTGAGCAATCAAGGATGAAGAGTTAATGAAACAGTGTTAGCCTCAAGAATTTTTTCAGTAGCTCTTCTGACATCTCTGTAACATTTTAGTACCATCAGCAGGAAAGATATTTATCTCTTTACTGCTGGAAAAAGAGAAGAGATGGAATAACGTGGAAAAAAACTACAGTAAGGAAGTAAAGTGATATCCAAACTTTGGTGTAAAAGTAAATTAAGTATTGTTAATGGACTACAGGGGTTAGAACATTGTCCCGCTTCAGTAAATTATTTTTCTCCCATTGGGTCAGCAGAGTGAGGTTTTCAGTCCAGTTTCAGATTTCAGCTTTGAATAGTCTTCATAAATAAACACTTGAAGTTCCTAAGATAACTTAGCTGAGCCTATATTTTAATTTTAAGGTAATCTGATTGACTTAAATCTGCATTACTACTGTCAGAATAAGGAATAGAGTGATTGGTGTTCCCTACAAAATGGGAGAAGCATTTTGGGCAATGTCTGTGTTATTGTTGTTAAAAAGAAGCAGGTTCCTTTACTAGTACTTCTACTGGCAGAAGAAATGAAGCAAGAGTGTTTGAAAATGGTTTATTTCAGCACATAATTTTTTCTGCAGCATTTTCTTCGTGTTCACTATGGTCAGTTTTTTGCTTCCAGATTTGATTTTGATAAAGCGCTATCATAATACAATTAATAATCCAGGAGTGGCCAAAATAATACATTAATATTTAATCAGTCTTTTACTTTCCTAGCTTCAGTGATTCCGATGATTGGTAGTATAAATGTAGTGACAAAAATTCTAAGTAGTCATTACTGAGATGAATGCAGATCCTCTTGGTTCATAATTTATGGTAACACCATCTTTCCAGATTCTCTAAATATATTCTATAGATCATATTTTAATGTCTAATATAGAAAGTTGTAAATGTTTTATCCTATTAATAGAATTTTGCCATTGGAAAATGTTCAGAAATAAGTTTATATCTAAAAATATGCAATTGTGTGTTTTAGGAAATTAAATCCAGTGAGTTAGTCTTACATCATGAATATTTGTCTTTATCATGTGCTGCACACCACATTCAGACTTAGTTTGTAGGGTGTGTGTATGCATCTCTGCCTTTCCAGGTTGGGAGGTTCACTTAATCTTGAGCCCAGAAGACAGTTTCTCATCAAGATGTCTGAGCATGGCTTTAAAGAAAAGCTCATACATCCTCTGTGTCCAACAACAATGGCACACTTCAAAATTGCTGAGCGCTGACCACAAAAAGTCTTGAACTATGCTTTCCCTCTCAATCGAGTGCCTTTTGTAAGTGACTTCTCAAGGGCTGGCACTCAGATGACTTTCACTTTTGTGCATTTACAGTTGTACTGACTTGTTAATCATAGCCCTTGCTGTGTCCCTGATGTTAACAGAGATTACATAAATGATTAAATAAGGACAATAATAGGACGTATTTTATAAAGCAGGAGACATTTATCCTTGTAGGAAAGATCTTACATGAGAGGGAGTATGATTAAGTGGGGAGTGTCTTTCAAGTCTTTGGCTTGAAGGAATGGGCACTGACTTCTTGAAAAGGCTAAGAAAAGAAAGTACAACTAAAGCCAATTTTGAATCACAATGATGAGCTAGGGAATTCCTAAAACTGCCATAAAATAAATTGCTAATCTTGGTTTTCAAGCTTTCCTCAACAGCAAATGCAATGAGGCAATCCCAAGATTTTCCGAAGAGTTAGAGAGAAAACATATTAAATACAAGTAGGAGGGGGGAAAGAGATTTTTTTTTTTTGAGAGTCCCTAAGCAAAGTAACAGAAAGAATTTTTACAAAACTCTTTGGACAACCTCCCTCTGTCCTCAGAGGTTTATACAGGATAAACAGAACAAATACTGTTCCTATGTGTTTGTTTATCTATGAAAATTCTCCACACAAAAAGTAATGAAATCCTTTGATTAATATCACACAAGCAATAATATCTTTCTGACTATGTTGTAGCAGTAATAATAAGATTTCA
This sequence comes from Irena cyanogastra, assembly GCA_013397155.1. Taxonomy (NCBI): domain Eukaryota; kingdom Metazoa; phylum Chordata; class Aves; order Passeriformes; family Irenidae; genus Irena; species Irena cyanogastra. The sequence goes on from VWZV01007872.1 coordinate 208,306, forward strand.
ACTCTTTCAATGAGCAATGTATTTTTGGCATTTTACAGAAAGATATAAAGTCTCCTATTTATTCCAGCACAAATTTAAATATAATTCAAATTGTTGTGGATTTGAGTGCAGAATTTGACCCATTACAGGAAGAAATAATAAAATTCTGAGATAGTAGTTATTTCCAGTTTTCTTGATAATGTTGTAAGAATGCAATTAATCTGTTTTAATAAACTTTTCATCACTATTACATGTGACGTGCGTACACAGCAGACAGGGAAGGAACAGGATGGTATACAGGGCTTTCCAGAACTCTTCCCTTTAGTTTACTTGCGTGTTTACTTTCATTCAGGAAATCAGCCTTCAGAAGCAACTGCTGCTCATGCAGGACAGAAGCATTAATACTGAGAAACTACATAGCAAAAATAGCTCAGTTAAGCAGATACTGCTGGGCTCTATGCCATCCAGTGCTACTCTGACGTTCAAAGACTTTTCCATATGACACAGTACAAGGTTGTCTGAAATTGTCAACAACAAAAAATGCATACTTTCTTCTTTGAAATAATTACTTTAATTATGTATTATAACAGAGATTTAGTATGATAAGATAATATATATTCATTAGAGCACTCTGATTAGACTGTTTCTTGTCATAGTGTTTTATCACTAATGTGAAATACATTGCAATGCTGATCTTTTTATTAAGCCAATATCTTTCAAAGCTAAAGATCTACCAAATTGTACAGGAAGTTAACTGTGTGTCTGTTTATTGAACTTGATTTACTTCATTGAGCTTTTAATAGAATCAGATAAAATACACAGATCAAAGAAATTTCCTGCCTAAGACGGAAGGTGAACTGCATAACTTTTTCATGCTACCAGTGAGACTTCTAGTAACCCAACCAACAGAGTAGTTTCATTGCAGAGACATGAATCTTAGGAGTCAGACTTGCAGGAAAACTGCATTCACTGGCTATAGCTTATTTCAGAAAACAAAAATCTTTTCCATGACTTTGAACTGTTAGAATGCCTCTTTTACTCTGATTGTATTCCCATTTGAAGTCATGATAAAAGCAGGCTTTCAAAGCTCTTCTAAACTGAGCTCTCTTTTTGCTTGTTCATTTAAAAAAACAAGTAGTAGAATTTGTCTTACATAAAAACCAAAATTCACTGATTTGTTCTGTTCACATGTTGAATTGCAGTCTGCCAATGAGGTGAAATAATATTTCATCCATTTTCAATAATAGATCTAACAATAGAATTCCGTGATTCTGTGATTCTGCGATCTCTCTCACTCACATCCTGTAAGCTAGTTTTGATAGCTTTGAGACTGAACAGTATCTAGCCCTGTGAAAATTCTGGTAAAATTGGTAATATCACTTACTGTAGTAATTTCAGGATATGCATGCCACGTATGACTAAAATTATGTAGGATTACTTACAATTATTATCATGTTAAACCATCTCCAACACCTTTATTTTCAATGCTTTAAAGAGGCCTAATCTTGTACTTTTTGGCTATGAATGTTATTTTCTAGTTTGCTTAGAGATACATAATTTTCCAGTTAAAGACTTAAATCTGCAAACATTTAAAGAGATGCTTTATTCAGCCTAGTGACAAAATCTCATATATACTGACTGACAGGGTAAAAGCATTTATAAGATTTGCTCCTTATTTGTCTTTCAGGAAATCTTTTACGCTCCTCCAAATACTTCAAGCAGCCCTTTTACTGAGCAAACTATGCCTGCAAGGCTACAAAGGAAGCCCAAAATAAAAACAGAGATATCTGCACATTTCTCTAAGAAGGACAGTTTTTTCCATTTAAGTTTTAAATGGAAGAGAGAAGGAAGAAGAAAAGTCATAGCAGCACCTGTTGCACTGCCTGACAAACCCATCAACAGTGCAAAATGTGGTGTGAACATGGCCATCAACAGAGTTAACAAGAGAAATGAGCCTCTTACAGTCAGAGCAAGTAGGGGAGATCTGTAATTGGAATGGTCGTCTTTAGAAATACAGGAATACACAATTTCTGTGGCTGCAAAAAAGGGCAAAGGGTAAGAAAGAAGAGCCTTGGTTAAGAGACATAAATTCACTAGGGTTTCAAGAAATGATGGCAGGTTGTCAGTAACAACTTCTTTTGTCTTTTCACCCCAAGTCAAAAAAGCAGTAAGTGCAAAGGTTGTTTTCAAGATGCAGGCAAAAAAGTGAGTCCAATTTAGCATACACCTAAATTCCCCTGGGTTTTTCATATTACCTTCAAGCGTGGGAAGAAATATTTGTGAAGTGTAACTGAAAATGATCACCCCTACAGAGATCAAGAAGTCCTCAAATTCAAGGGAGAGTCTGAATTTTGCCCAGGACCATTGATGCGTTTGTGTGAGACAGTAAGTTATCACTACGAATATGATAACAAAATGAACCAAAGAGCAAAGCTGGCTGAGTTTGGAAACAATTTTCAGAGTTCTGATAAATATACAAGGCAACAGAGTAACAAAAGCAATTACAGACCAAGTTTTCTCCGTCACGGGTACATGCGGAAAACTGTGTGACAGCAAGTTCCCACTAACAACCAGATACAAAATACATGTCATGATCAGTTCCAGCACTTGGGTCACGTTGACAACTATGCCACCTAGACTAGGAGACAGCTTTTTGCAGCAGGCATTTGCAATATCTTCGTATGTGTCTCTCACTCTTATCAGTTGCCCATCTTCATTTTCTTCATACAAGCAAGCAATTAGAATTTTGCCTGTGAAACAGCATAATGCTGCAGCCAAGACAATAAGAAGTAGACCACTGTATCCACTGTGCAGGAGAGCATACGGCAATCCTAGTACAAATATTCCCTGAAGAGGAAGAAGAGAGAGAAAAGATAGCACAAAATCCCTTGGGCAAAATGTTTACGAAAAGTTGCACCCCCAAAACTGTCCTCCACTGAACATTGCTTTCACCCACCTGCATGGTGTAAGTACTGTTCCATTCTGTTAAGAAAGTAACAACCATGAGAAATGTGTTTATTTATGATAAATGAAATTACCAGCAAAAGTAGCTACTTCTATCAACACACATGTAATGATAAGCTGGGAAAATGAGAACGCAACTGAATGATAGACTCAGCTTTCTAGTTAATATTTAACGCTGATGTGATTAGAAGCACATTTTAGAAGGTTCATAGTTTGTTATGCAGTCAACATGCATATTAATGAAACACGTTCAGTATCAGTAAAATTAAGCATCTCTAGCATCATCTGTACAAGTTTCACTCCAATTAAAAATAGCAGTGTAGATAGATTCAGTAACGACAATTCTCTTCAGTCTAAAAATTTTTAACAGACCTCTGGAGAGAAGATGGCATTAGAGTGCATCAGCCTATGCTTGTGCTTCCTCCGCAGCTCCTGTCTGCCTCATGTGGCCTTTGCTCTTGCTAAGTCCGCTGATTTTCCTAACTGCTGAGATGCTAGACTGTGCAAACTTATTTAGATGTTTAAAAATACGTGCAAAACATTTTTTTTCTAAGCAGTTTTTGAAAAATAATATAGGTTTACTTGTTTTATCTGGTAAAATAAAGACAGAATTTTACTATCACAGAACATCATGAACACTTCTTTGTCTTTTTCCTTTCTTCTCTGTATTAAGGGACAAATTACACTTCTGTGTGGTTTCATTTCCATTGGCACAAAACCAACAAAACCCTTGAAGAGTAGTTGTTAATAAAAACATCCAATTTAAGAAAGACACTTTTGTAACACTTCTCTTTCTGTTTTACAAACCTGAAATTAGGAATTGTACATGAGTCAGACTGGTCAGGCATTTTTATTCATGACAACTGAAGAAAGGTAAGGAGGAAACAAAAGAGTTATACAGAAATACAAGTAGAAATTTTTACTTCAGTATTTCTTACTGCACCCACGACATGATGAAATCTGAGTATTTTTGCTCATGTTTTTTATTCCGGCCTGACAGAAGTAGTTGATTTGAACCACACACCTAGATTCTATTTCTGCCCAAACCTAAGCAACCCTACCTGCTCTGCAAAACCTATGAACCCCCAACAGAAACCCCTCCCCACCAGAAGGGGTGACCCACTCTTCTGTCACTTCCCAAGTGGGTAGTGCTGATGACCTTCAGGAGCCAAAGCAGAAGAGGTGAGCTTAATGGTACAAATCTTAATCTTAGACTTTAGCATCCACAATCATGATCAAGAGGCCATGTGGGGAACCAGAGTATCAGGCATGCTTCTGCTTTTGGTGTTTTCTATCAACTTCCTCTAGGTTTTATACCTATCAGACAGTTCCTGTGAAGACAGTCTAGAAGCCCATCTCTGATGGAGCTCATCAAGAAGGCAACTGCCTGTCTCAGCTTTGTAGGGCTTATACCTAGCATCCCACTCCTAAATGATTCAAATACTCCCAAGCCTGATCCATAAGGAGGGCTCTGAAGACAGACATTTTTTTTAAAGCACAAAATAATCATCAACATATAAAAAATATTCTTCTCCTCTTCTAGCCACAAAATTGCCATTCTTTTTGTGCAGGTTTTGGGGTGAGCATCAATCACGAAAGAAAGAAGTCCTTAAATTAGAGCAGTGTTTTTTCTCTAAGCCAGTGAGAAAAACAGAGTACCTATTATATGAAAGAACAGCATTGCCTAATTCACCAGGCTTCACTCTAGAAGCTTTCAATTGAATTAGAGCTGGAAGAATTAAATACATGCACTAATATATTTCAGTCAGAAAGGTCTACGCCTTTATATGTTGAAACAGAAGTACCTTAGTTATCATTACTGAAATAATAATAAAGTCATTTGCCAGATAGATTTTTTGGTTGTTTTCCATTACTTCATTTACAGCATTGGTTTTTTATAAGTCACAGATGCCGTTTCATTTAGGAGCTGGCACGTTCAGCTACACAGCTTGTGGTACTTAGTCACCCAAATCTCTCCGCTCAATGTCTCCATTCTAATACAGGTCCCATCAACCAATTACCTTGCAGTGTAATTAGCATTTCTTTTGTGCATGAACCTCACATAACTGTTCAAACTTCTACCATTTTTGCCATCAAGCAGTCTATTTTCTTAAAAAGATTAGGTATCTGGCTGCATCCAGACTGCAGGTAGCACATATGTAACAGTAGCTTTTGATATGATGCCCTTTTTAATCACAGCTTTCACTGACTGAAAAGTTAGATAGATGCCTAAAGAAATGATTTTGGTTTCTTTCTTGTGAAAACAATCCTTGGAAAACATTTGCATAACAGATTGAGTTTAAAAGCATCACAAATAAACCAAGAGTATGAAAAAATCAAGAAGATGAATCCACAGTCGCTTTCCATATTAACATAAGAACAATGACGTTTTCTCATTCCTTGCAGTTTCTACCAAGCTTATCTCATTTGTTCCACACTCACAGTGTTATTTGCTGTCTAATCTGCAACTGGGAGTTCAAACAGTATCTGTTGACCCTAAGGGTCACTGTATAATTAAGGTGCAGGTAAGTGTCAGCACAGACCTTACCCACACAATGGTTTCTCCCCTGCTGAATTTGGTCTGTTAAGGACAGCCAGCCTCAGCCTAAACGAGAGCAGAAGACTTTGAGAGACGTTATCGCAGCTGTTTACAGCCCTCCCCACAGGTGCCTGCTTTTCCATGCTTAATTGTTAGTTTAATCAGAGCATAACACAATTCTGACCTCTAACATCTCCTTGCTGTTGTTTATACTAAATAATTTAATTTAGTACCTAACACAGACCACAGGATGATAAAGGTAGGGATTTTTGGGTTGATTTTTTTTTTTCATTTTGTGAGTCGAGACGTTATTAAACAAACCCACTTTTGCCTATATTTTTTTTTCTCAAAATCATGTATCAGTGCTTGTCTATCCCAAAGTTTAGAGTTTAGAATTTCTAAATTGAATATTTCTACAGAGACTCTAAGTTTTTCTTTCAGCTGATGTGTTTGACATCTTTTTTCCAGAGTTTGTAAACCTCAGCTCTCAATTACTAATGAAAACAAACATTGTAGACATAAGTGGTTTTGCAGCTTTTTGGATATAGAGCATGGTTAGTAAAGAGAACTGAGAGAACACTGAATATGCCAATACAGCAACTATGTCTGTATTAACAGGACAGTGCTTTTTCTACGTTTCCAGAATTTTTTTTTTCTATTTTAAATAAAAAATAGTAATAACAAAATTCTACAAAATAACCAAAAATGTTATTGATGGTCACAAGAATTCAAAGAACAAACGTAACTTTCCTAGACTTCAAAACTCATTTTGTATCTGCTGTCCTGTTCTTACCTTTCCAAAGCAATACTTTTTGTTAGGACAATTTCCCGAACATTATCAAGCTTAAATAGTTTAGCTAAAAAAGAGATATCTTTACTAAACCATTTTACCGTCAATGTAATATAACAGGTATCAGTCCGTATTCTCTGGCTTGCAGCTGTTCAGCAACTTTAGAGCATTGCTAAAAGTGACTTTTATGTGGAAAATTCCACCTCCATAGAGAAATCTTTTCATGGATGCTGATGAAGGTGCTCTTTGTGCCCCTTTCATGAGAAATGAGTGCACAGAGAATGCAGATAGAGCATGGCAATATTTCTCTGATTCCTTGTTAGTCGAAAAGGGACTCAGGTAATTCTTGCACTGTTTGTCATTGTACATGTTGTCCAGACTGGGCCCAGCACTTGCATTTATTGAATCTTCTGATCCTGTGCCCTCATGTCCAAATTATGGCACAGACAGCCTTAGCTGTGAGGCATCAGTTAAAAATGAGCATCAAAAGGAAATGTTCCCTAAATTGCTTCATAACTCTTAGTTTCAGCATTGTGTCTGGGAAGTGCTTTAGTCTGAGTGGTTTTACTTCCAGCTGTTCTAGAGGAAAGTCAAATGTGTTAGCTCTGAATATGCTCTTTTAAGGTGATCTGTTTATGGAATAGAATATCGCAGGGGAAAAGCACTCACACATCTAGGGACAGAGGAGATGGAGTGTTTGAAACAATCCTCTGCAGGGGAGCATCTTGAGTGGTGGTGTTATTTACCATCATTCCATCCACCCTGGGTGGGAAGGGAGCCCAAACTTGCCCAACAGGCTACATCGTCCCTTGTGTCCCAAAACATGTTTGCAAGATTTGGGTATTTTCACCCTAGAATGACGATGGAAGTGCACTGTTCTTTGCCAGTCAGAGTGTCTGGGTGGAGGTCCTTGTCAAACATCCAGAGCAGATTTAGCTGTAGGCAGCTGGGCCAATGCAGGAGAAAGGACTGAGGGCTCAGCTGGTGACCAGCCTCTGAAGAAATAGCAAGGAGAAGAGAAGAAAGGGCATGAAAGAAAAGGTCAGAATCATCTAGCAGCTCATTGCTTTGTCAGAATACCCTCAAGCAGAAGCATCCAGGCATGACAGGTGTCACCAGGAATCACCAATCCACTTACAATTGGTTTTGCAAAAAACAAGGAGAACAGGAATTCCAAATTAGAACTGCACATGAAAACACTTTGCTGATGGTTTGAGTACAATGCTTGAACTACACGTGTGTGTTTCCCACACCAGCAAGGCTGGCTGCTCATTTAAAAATACCTGACATCTGGACCAGTGCTGAATGCAAAAAACGAATGCAAAAATAGCTCTCTGCTATTATTATAGCAGTATGATATGCTATGATATTATGTCATACTCCTTTACCTCAGGGCAAGAACCTCCCCAAGGGAAAAAATAAAAAAACTGAAAAGTGAGCATGGACAGGCACCCAGAGAAAAATATCAAAATTCCTTAATATTCAGTTCTAATGCTTTTAGACCCAAGTAAAATATTACGTTTCAGAGGTTGTTTTAACCTGAAATATGACATTTTGAAAAAACGAAGCAAATCGAAAGGTAGTTAAAAAGTATCAAATATCAAATCATGGTCAGAGTTGAGGCATGCCAAAAGACAATAAAATTAAACTGAGAGAAAAGTAATGCTAAAATAAAAAGGGTAGAGAAAATTATTTCACTTTAAGACTTAATCATATGGAAAAATAAATTAAGAAATGAAGAAGAATTTAACTGAAAATTATTCCACTAGGACAATTCTCCTCTATGCAGAATACATGCTGATATGCCAGACGCCAAATTAGCTCTGATTGCCTTTCCCACCATCTGTAGTTACTCCACTGGAATGGCTCATTTGAATCTGACTATATTCCCCAACTATACATTTGATTTCTTGCAGGAACATGGGTTAGACATAGAAACTATACTGGAAAGTGTCCTAGCTGAATCTTCTTGGAAGGGAAGGAAGATAAATTCAAGATCCCTGCTTCTCAGTACAATTCCACAAAATATTTAATTACGTTATTTAACATTTGCTGCTATTTGAAATAAATAATTTTCCCAAATGGATGCAAGCCTTGGTGGCTGTGGTATTTATACAGAGAAGGAACTTTATTAGTTATAAATTAAAAAACATAGCAAATCCCTTCATCTCGTGCCATGATAAGAAAGTTACTTGCTTGTTGACCTCCATGGTCTTCTTCCTTTCTCAGCCATCACTGTGATCACCAGTGATTTTGTATCTTCTTCTAAACCACTGTTGATTACATTGAATAATACTGGACCAGATGCTGATTATTCCCCCAGGTAACCCCCTAACCACTACTAGAAACTCATTCCTTTGACAATACATACACATTGACAGTTACTTCTTCAGAACCTGTCACTTAGGCAGTTGTTAATCCATTTAAGATGTACTCTGTGGTTGCACTAATTTTTAAATCAGCATGTTGTGTATTAATGTGTCAAAATTCCTTTTACAAGTGTAAATATATTATTTATCTTTCACTGTCTAAATTACAATGTCATAAAAGAATTATTTGAATTGTGTTTAATAAGAACCGTAAGAACTCTTTCTCCAGAAACATAATGATTGACACTAATTATATTTCTAGCTTTTTATTCTCTATCAATTAAAACCTGTAGTAACAATTACATTCTTTTTCTCAACATTGTTGCCAGGTTTCACTAGTCAGGATTTCTATGGTTTTTAAAATATTGGGATGATATCCACAATCTGCTGAAAATTCCACATGTAGTAGCAATTGAATAAGAATATTACCTGGTCAGATCTGTCTTTTGTTTTGTCTCCCTAGTGAAAACTTGTTGGGCATTCTGCCTTCAAAATTCTATTGAGATACATTTTAGCATCCATTTTAAATGTGGTTATCTCATAGTTAATTGTCCAAGTCTAAGCTAGGAAAAATTAGGCACATCAATTTAAAATTCATACCTATCTTAAAATAGGTAATTAGAAGAGGTGAGATGAATTTCCTTTCAAAGATGGCCATGCTGAGATAGAAGTGTGCACACACAGTGTAGAAACTCTGAGACTTAACTTTTCAATGTCTTATGCAAAATAGCATAATGCCTACGCTGAAAAATTACAAAATAACACACTCTTCTCCTATGCTATGAGCATGTTCTCCTGGTTCTCTCCAGGAACTACTTACGAACAGCTGCATCTACTTTTCAGAATTAAGATCCTTAGAACCTCCTTCTACTAATATAGGGAATCAGTGTTGGAAAATTCAGTGAGGGATCTCAGAGAAGATGAAGCTGATCTAACAGTAGAAAATCTCTAAGTTAATTTTTCCCATTCTTATATCCACATATTCTGGTGTCTGTGTCTCAGTAACTCGGCCAGGATCCTTTGTGTGCACCAAGGGGAACAAGGGATGCCATCGGTCGAGGGCTCATTATGTCTCTGGTGTTCATCTTGGACAGTGATGACAGACAGATTTTTTATTTACCTTCTATACTCTTCTGGAACTGATGTAGTTTTAGATATTTTGCCTCATGATTTTATCTCATCCCTCATAAATACTAGGCAAAATTCCTGACTTTTAACAGAAGTGTTGTTTATCTTACATGCACGTTTTATATATACTATGTACTACTTGGTTCCCTTAACACTAATAGGGGAGTTTTCCTACCTCTCCTTTTAAATGAAATCACTGATGTGCTGCTCCCTAGCAGTTAACGCATACCTTCCCTTTTAACTTTGTTCTGCTGTTATTGCTGCTACTTTCAGACAAGCATACATGGTCACATAGGTAGACACACACTTCCATTTACACTTAATTTTTGCCATGATTAGTATCTCTGTTTCAAACTTTTACACCAAACCTAGCCCCTTTTTTTCCCAATTCCTAAAAATTGTTTTCCTATTGTCCTAATTACTGGGAGATGCATTATTTCCTCTCTTTGTTACTGTTCCTAACATATAATTGTTACTCTCACCTTTTATTTCTCCCTTTTTCTATACATATATTTTTAAAACAATTTTAATTGATACATACACTTCACTCCTGAAGTAGGAGGGGTATTACCACATTGCTATATTATTTCTTAATTATGTGATGTGGCTTCTGGACATCTCACCAATTCTTGTTAAACAACTTTAAAATTTTTTTCCCAATGGGCTGTCTGTATTTATTCTTCCTAATCAATTATCTCTCATAATTTTCTCCAGGTTTGAAAAATTCACTTTTGAAGTACCAAGTAGATACATTACTGTCCTCTGTTTTCCCATAATTAATGTAATTAGATCCTCCAATTTGTTCCTCTTTATCCAATATAATGAGGCCCAAAAGAGTATTATCTTATGCTAGGTTCAATACCTTTTGTGTTAGATAACTATTATCTATAATTCTTAGAAACTTCAATGATGTTTTACTACATACTGCATACAATCTCTACTATAGGTCTTTAAAACTGAAGTCACCAAGAACAGTACAATTTTTCTTTCCAGACAATAGCTCTAATACAGATAATCATCTCTAACACAGAGTGCCACCCTCATTTCTTTTGCCCGTTCTTTTTGGGTAAACATGCTTTATGTAATTATTTTTAAATTCTGACTGCATAAATCATCCCATCATGTATTTGTAAGAGCAGTTATATCCTATTTCTTCTCTGCAGTAAGAATTTCCGTTTCCCTGGCTGGCTACTCAAACTCCTGGCACTGCTCTACAGATGTCAGGAAAAGAATCATCTACTTTCCCTCTCACTTCACAGTTTGTTCACAGCTCAGCTGAGTTTGAATTCAAAAATACAATGAGCTATTCTGTGGAAAACTTCAAATATTGTCTATGGCCTGTCTGACCTTAGCAGCAACTCCATCTCCTATAATGTCAGTGAAAAAATCTTCCTTTAACTTCAGGGATGGTTGAATCAGACCTCAGAAATCTTATTTTCCTGATTTCGTCTTATTCCTTCTCTCTGCCAGTGCCAGCCTGTTTCAGCTGCAGAGAGGACAGTGACTAAGGTGTTTATTCTGTGATTAATGCCTTCAATTGCCTTATATACTGACAGAAACTTTAGGAGTGCTTACCTGTCAATCCTTCAGGTACCATAAGCAGATATAGACTGCTCAGAAGATACTGTGGTAAGGTAAGCAGGTTAAGAAGCTGCATGGTCTGCACAGCAAAATGCATGTGTCCATTTGACTGACACAAGCTACTGATTTTTTTCTCTTTTTAGTGGACATATTAGTCTTAAGAATCTCGTAAAGATAAGAAAAGTGGACAGCGGAAAGAAAATGTCTGGGAAAATAAGGGAGGAAAAATTGCTGCTATTAAATGTGACAGCTGCTCCCATAGGCTTTGCTATTGGTTTAAATATTTGTTCCAAAACTGAAGTATGCTTGATGCTTAATTTCTCATAGCTTGATGGAAAATGTTAGTTTGCATAAATCCAGAGCTCTCTGCAAGAATGAACTGAATCACACAAAGAAAATTTCCCAAGTAAATTACCTTTTAAGAAAACATTATTTTGCTTGGTCCCAAAGGAGAAAGAAGGCTTTCATAAAATGAATGAGAGTTCTTATTATGTATTATGTATGAAAGAGGAAAAAGAAATGAAAAAAGTAAGGCAGTTAAAACTGAGACAAACATTATTCTGAAAGTCAGTTGTGGTGAGCAACATGGACTCCCTGGCTGCTTACTTATTTCTCTCATTATAGATCAGGATTTCACCTGAAGGCAGGCAAGTGATCCAAACATCCAGTACAGCAACATGTAAGTGAGTTCCATGAACGTGTGGTCAAAAGAGCTTGAGGGGAAGCAGAGGAGGACTTTGGGAGACTACAAGCAACACAAAGCAGTGGGGAGTCAAATAACTATATTTGAGTGTTCACTGACATAACAAAAGGAAGAATTAAAGTGCATAGAAAGTTCAAACTCAGGCTGTGAGAAAGCATTTGGCTCATTAGGAGTATTCTTGAATGCTGCCTGGATGGGACAAGCCATAGTTCCTGTCACTTTTAACAAGCAATGCAAAGAGGAAATGGAAGAAAACAACTCCATACTACAAAGAACTTTACATTGGGAAAAAACCTTATTCACCTCTGAGAGTTGAAAAGGAAGCCAGGTTACATCTACTAGAAGATGAGTTATATTTTCTGAACACTGGCATAGGATTTGTTGTGAATAAAAAGTGACTGAATCCTCCCCTGGCTGATATTATCCTGTTCTTTCTTCGGCACAGACCTAACCACCAAATTTAGGTGGATTCTTACTCAAGCTATAATGACTTCTAGAGTTCAGTATATAAAGGGGAAATTTGTCTTAGAGCACAGCCTGGGGAGAATACAGTTAGCAGTCTGGCTGAAAGACAGAAAGAGTGGTATACAATTATGTTTGGTCTCCAGGAATCAGTAAAATGATACAGAGTATCATACTGTATTCCTCTGGAATATATGATTAAAAAAATGCTGGTGTATATTTATATATAAATATATAAGCATTTATGTAAAAAAATGCTGGCTGGGTATATACAACGAATTTCTACTGCTTTTCCTCTCTTAACCTCACTTAAACTTCAGTGGCACTCCTGAAGGCGTCTACTTTTAGGATAAAAGAAGCAGCAACTGATTTTACTGCCTGATAATTCATCATGCACAGATACAGATAAAGTTGAGGTTGCAAATGAATCCACATAATGGATGTGTCTCTGTCCTACAATGACATAATTCCTAATCTTAAACAAAGAAGACTAATTTCCCTAATTTCAAGTAGATTAGACAAACATTCCCAAACATGCATAATTAATAACAAAGAATAAAAATAAAGGTCAGAAAAGAAATATGACTGGATTTTATGGCATGATGTGAGTAATCATCATAAAAGCAAAGTTTCATAAACTCTCATTTAAATAAAAAGAAAAAAATAATATGGTTATAGATTGTGAAACCAGGCATATGACATATAAAATACACACTGAAAACATCTTTTTTAGGTCTCTAGATGTAAAATACTTGAAGTATCACTACTTGCAGAAGATTTCTCATTTTGTTGCACAGACTGTCATAGAGGCCCTTGACCTCTACTGACCCATGAAAAAAAAGGACTGGAGTTACAAAATAACTAATATTCCTTTTCTGTGTCTGTTGTGTTTTGTTTTATTTTCCTCTCTTTTTTTAAATTTATTTTCTTAGTCTGCAGTTGCACTGGAAAGACAAAAGCTGAGGGGACAAACTGGGGACCTTGATTATTTTTTGCACTTGATGAGGACCTCAGGTTTGTTCTTAACTTTCACATGCAAAAGCTGTCCGTATGGGATGAAATAAAAACACTTCTTTCATTATTAAAACAGAGCTAGTGAAGCATTTGCTGTAAAAGTTTGTATATAAAAAAAGGCTTTTGTTTTTTTTCCTTAACCTGAGTCATTCTGATAGTGCAGAGAAAACTCCTTGGCTCTATTGGATCTCTCCTTTGTTCATACTTTGGTGCTGAGATCTGTAGTGATTTCATATTTCAGAAATTGATTTCAAGGCTGCATTTAGTTTCCATTCCTTTCTCCTAAATGACATTAATTTCTTACATTCAAATTTTTAGCAAAATCAAAATTTATTCCCAAGATGTAATTAATTAATTTTAGGTGAAAACTCAGTGGCTATAACTGAAGTTACTAAAGGGACTACTTTTTTTACTGTCTTTGGTACCCAAGGAAATTATCACTTCTTAGCATCTCTGAATTGGGCTAATCTCAGCCAGCTTCTGTCTTAAACAGATGTTCAATGAATGAATGCACACAGTAGCAGAAGAGACACACATGACAAATCTGCCTTGCTTTGATGCACTTTTACTAGGGAAAGGATTCCTAACTTTTCCTTCATAAACATAGGAAAAAGTTAAGCTAATCGCAGAATATCTGAGTTGGAAGGGATCTGGTAACGCCAGAAAGGATGGATAGAAATAAGGATCACCAGGTTACTACTTGTTCCCACAGTGCAGGGCACTTGTTTTAGGTTTGGGAATCTCCACCATAGTTGCCTATGTCACTGTGTCATCTGTAGAGTCAGGTGAATTCCATTAAAAAGGCCATGAGATGGTGGCATGTCCTGGAAAAACAAAGGAAGAGCAAGAAGCTGGGTAATTTGGTAACATGACTGCACTAGGGGAAGCGGGAAGAGGGCAAAAAAGTGCTGTTAGGTAAAGTGCAGAACATTAGAACATAAAGCTGCGAACCATATGAGGTAGAAACAAGGGGTAGGAGAATATGATGGGCAAGAGGCTGTCAGGAAAAATGGCTGGACACGAAAAATACCTAACTCTAAGCATAAGACAGGAATAATGAGAAAGCTAGAGGGAAAGGGTGCATTATGCAGCTTTCTGATTAGAAAAGAAACCTTCAGGGGTGGAATGGCAGCTCCTCATAATTTAGGAGATAGTAAAGAGTCTGTGAAATCCCATCCACAGAGCAGAGGGAAGCCAGTTTTGTACAAGTATTTTATTTTTAGCCTGAGATGACAACAACAAAAAGTATAAAAGGAAGAGCTCTGTCTGAGAGCAGTTGGTTTTCCAGCCAAAGTGAAAGAAATCAGCAGGAAAGCAAAGGCAACAAGGGCAGGAGTGGAGAACTCATTTTAAACTCCAGATTCCAATTAAATCTTAGAAGGAGATTTCCAAGTCCCTCAAGGGAAGGTGACTGAGGAGATGTCATTTGGAGTTGCAGAAATCATGCGGACAATGAGACAAGAGAATGAGAGTTCAAAATGTAGTGAGATAGAATAAACTTCAGTGCCAGCTTCTAGAGTGACAGTAAAATGAGAGCAATAACATGCATTGTAACAAAAAAATAAATAAATAACTTCTTACAAACAAAAGAAACAAATTCCCTATAAAAATAGGATATATTGAATCTATATTGCATATAGATTTTAATTCTTATTCCATATTTTTTCAAGCTTCAGTAGAACTACTCACAATTTCTGAAATATCCAGATTTAGTCTGAAATAATTAAATTAGAATGGTTCTAAAACTGAAAAGAAAAAAGTCCTCTGCTTATCAAGGAGGAACTACCCTGAATCAAACATGATTCTGGGGGTGAAAACAGCAACACAAACCATAATGAATAGAAATATCTATGTAGAGTAAAGAAAAAGGCCTGAAATGGCCATTGCTACTGATAACATAAAACAATAAAGAATACTACAAAATATTATCTATTGGTGCTGTTATTTGTGTCAATTCAAGAAATGGACTGAAATGGATAGCAGTCTGTGTGCATGAGCTGAAGGGAATGTTTCCTCACTTTGACTCATGTGTTTACATTTTTGAGAAGTAAATATTAAATTTCATTTTTTTGTTAGCTATTTAGTAACACAGCATTGTACATATGGCAAAACTAGTGCCACTGGCCAAGAATACAGAGAAACATTGCCTTCCAAGAAACATGGTGTATGTGGGGAGAAGAGGGAGAAGGCATACAAATAGAAGACAATTTCTTTTATTAAGCTTTGGGGGTAAAATGTTTTATACAGTTTACTGTGCTAAAACTAGATTACAATATATCATATTCAATACTGTGTATAATGTGTGTTTAGGGCTTTTCATTTCCTCAGATAGCTCCATTTGCTCATTCAGACAGAGTTTGTACCATTTCAGTGAATCTACTGCCCTCAGGAATTATATACACTGAAGTAAACTGTAAATTAACCATATACGGATTGTGTAGAAGAAGCTTTACCAGCTGGAAAGTCTGCTAGAGAAACATCACTAATTCTGATTCTACCAGGACATTATAATAATTCAGATGTCCTTTACTTTCAGCATTAAATTCTCATATGCACTTGCAAGTGCTGAGCTTGTCATTCCTTGATGAACCTTAGGGCTCACTCTTTTACTTAATAAAAAAATAAATTCCCTTCTGCAAATTTGCTAATGGAAGTGAAGGAAGTCTAGAAAAAACAGGAAAGGAACACCATATGACAAAATATTTTACTTTCTGCTGCCTGTCACTCTGTTCTTGCAGTCTTGGGAGGAATGTTATCCTGGGAGCAGCTACATGACTCAATATGGTTTATTAAAGCAAATTTGCTGAGGTTGCATACCTCATAAGTTTAAGAATTGGAGTGGAAAGAACATTTTTAAGAAGAACGTTTTCCAGTAGTGATAGCTGGTCAATGGCATATGCTATACAGAGGAAAAAGTATACAAATTATCTCAGCCACAGAAAGCTGGTTAATAATCATAATGGGTAATTTAGGTGTTGTTTTGAAAGTTAACTGTCAAATACAACATCACAACAATGAACTAGCCAAATAGATACAGAAATTCAAAGTTGCTTAATAACAGCATATTTAAATACCATGTGACCTACCATTAATTTAAAAAAGAGAAGGAAAAATACACCATCTGTTTTAATTCAGCTTGTTAAAAATGCTCACAGGGATTGATGACACCAAAAAGTATGGTAGATTAATTTGATTTTAGTATAGTGGTAAAGTACATCAGCTATTCCCTTCACCTGAGGGAGCCAGAGATCCTTGTTCTGCAACAAATAGTGGCACATTGGGTTCTTCCATGGAAGAAGGGATCCTTGCTTCCAAGCAGCTGACAGTTACTTGATCCTTTGATTTTGGTAACATTTATTGTTTCAAAGAGTATAATTTTCATAATGCCACTATCCATTTATCTTTGCTATCAGATTTCTGTCATTTTCTTTCTTGGCCATTTGGATTTTTAAGATGGAAAGCCCACTTTTATGGCTGCATATTCTAAAGGTACTCATCACATTCTTTTGCTGATTTATCTTGTGCTCAGCCCCCACAATGAGTCTCAATAGCCAGGAGAATCAATTCCTAACAGAGAAAAGAGAGGAAACTGAATCAAATGTCAAGCTGATTTATCACAGGTTACACTTAAACAATCATTATTTTGCAAAGAGTTTCTGTAAAATAGGAAACATTTTGAGACTCACTTTTAAAATTGTTTTCATTATTGGAGCACCTGGAAGTCCTTGAATGTAATCTCATTGTGTAAAGCAATGTGCAAACAAAGCACAAAAAGATGGTCTCTTCTCCAAAGTATTTAAAATACAGGTGTAAGATAACAAGAGACAACTTGTCCTAGGGTGACTTCATGATGCTTGTATCCCCAATTGTCTATTCTGTTTAAGCTGGATATTAAGTTCTGCACCTTTAAGACTGGTTCCAAGAGTGAAGGGGGGAAAAGAAGCACACAGTTTGTTTGCAGAAGCTGCACTTGCTCCCCTGCATCCTTCTCCTGGACCGTGCTGTCTGCAGCAGGGACAGCGGGACAGAGCTCTTCTTTGCTGGGGGAAGGGCTGCTTGAATCTGCTTTCTAGAGGGACTCCTTTGGAAATTTCCTCCCAAATTTGCCCTAAACCAGGAGACAAATACAGGCAGAGAGGAGAGCAGAGGAAACTTTGAGTCAATACCAGATACTGTTAGCCAGGAGAGTAAATGGTGGTTTCAATGTAGCTTATAACTGTGCCATTTTCAACAAAAGGGCATTTCTAAGAGTATCAGGAATATCTTAATATAAGTTCATACTTGTTTAAGTATTTACCAAATTGAAAATGGCAATTGTAACTGGAAGAAGAGAGATCAAAGTCAATAGATGCAGGAAGAAAAATGGTAGATTATTATAGAAAAGATGAGCAGCTTACATTTGATTCGATGATGGAAGAGTTTTTTAAAAAGCTGGTGGTCTCATGAGTTATGGAACTGCATCAGCTTTCCAGGTGAGTATGCATGGAGTGAGCTTGGAAAGGTTAGGGAAGAGTGTGTTACTGTGGCCCAGATAGGGAATTATAAGTGCTCAGATCAGTTTTAGCCCTGTGGATTGGTAAACCAGACTATATACTAGTGTGGTTTTACAGTAAAAGTAAGCAGGGCATGGATCTAGTCTGAGTGTGAGGACATAGAAAGAGGCCTGAAAGATGATGCCAGATGATAGGCCTGCATGGTAGCAAGGACAAGGATTTAGACAGGCAGTGAAGGAATTCTGATGTGGGCAGACACTGCATAGGAGACGAGGAGCTCTGTTCGTCTGCTTGACTGCTGGAAAGACAGACCAGTATTTTATGTATGCAGCAGCAGGGTCTAAATAAGATGTGAACTTGAACTGGCCCAGGAAAACACACTCTGCTTCAGTCCCAGACTCCCACAGGTGGGAAAGCGTGTGGTGTCTATCAGCTACGTCTGTAGAGCCCCAAGTCTGGGCAAGCAATGACCTCAGGGAGGAAGGGACAAGGCAGACATTCAGGAGAGAGTGCCAGCATTAGCTGTGTGCCCCATTAGGGACAGCAGTAGAGAGAAGAGGAAGCTGGTTGTGATCCTTTGTATTAATTAATGTAAGACTTTTCCTTATAAAAAACTATTTCAGTGAGAACTAAAAAGAATGGTGTAATATATGTGTGTGTGTGTGTCGTAGGGTGACTTTATGATGACTTTCTAAGTTATCTGTGCACCAACATGAAGCTTTTTAGGCATTAACACCACCAGAGCAGGCCATCTCCAGGGTACTTTGAAGGTTCCCTAATGATGAAATGGAAACAAAGAAAGAGGCCTGAGAACAGGAGGCACAATGTTCAGGTTTCTGAGGTACTTACACATACCATTTATTTCACATGTGTTATGGGAGAAATGGAAATGAACACATCCCTTTTGCAAATATATGTAAATGAGTATATAAATCATACTCTGTCACTTGACAGACTGTCTATTAAGCTCTAGCAACACCACTGATAGTAGTTGGCCTTTGAATAATGTCAGGATTTAAAGCTCTTAGATGGAGAAGTACTTTAGCTGAGTGAGATATAAAATAGTTCAAATACTGGCAGACTGCTCCAGTGCATCCATCCAAGGAATTCTGTCAGTGTTAGAGGCAGTACTGCACCTTGCAGGTACTGGAGCAAGGTGTTGGACCCAAGGATGGGTCCTTGTGGCTCCCTTTCATCTCAGCATCTTCTGTTATTCTATGTCCTCACTAGGGACATCTGTTGGTAAGCTGAATTTGGCGGCATGCTAAAACAACTTGCAAATTCCAATTAATGCAAAAGTTCATGTTATTATTTGTTGGAAAGTACCACTATAAGGAAAAGAGTTGAGCTGGTCTCTCCCAGTTTACTTGCCACGCTACTTTATGCTTACTTGCTAGTTCTTTTGTCCTTTTGCATGCACACAATTTCTATTAACAGCTGCTTCATGTAGGAGGAGTCACATCTATAAAATAGCTGTTCTAAAAGATTAATAGTAGCAGATTTTCCAGATGAAACAATTTTCAAATTTATATGACAAGTGAACAGTCAACGAGAAGTCTTCACTTACAAGAAATAGCCACTTTCAAATTCTCCAGCACTTTCTTTACCAGACTGTGACAAACTGAACATCAATCCCAGGATAAGTATACTATGCACTGAAGTGACTTAATTGCTGTTAGGAGTAAACTCAAGACAATATGGTGGCTTTGAAATTTAGATGCTGAAATATACAGATTTCAAAATACAAAGCAAGAAGAGTTTCTGCTGAAGTTGTTGGAAATGATAGATAATTGACATTGCTAAAAATCAAGTGTCAAATAAATACTTTCTTGAAATGTAAGGTTGTAATTTGAGGTTTAGAACAGAATTATTCATATTTCTTTAAGCTCAGCAGTGCTCCTGGCTACTGTTACCAAAATAATGAAACACTAGACAAGCGTGTCTGTAAAACTCAGGTAAAAATCTGTTAAAGATTTTTAAAGATAAATGTGTTGGTTATGGATAAATATTTTAAAATATATCTATCTTACACTCAGTGGAATCAAGATATTCAGATTTAGGACTGAGGTTGCATATTGAATTCCATGGATTTTCTGAGTATTATGCTTTAGAATGTTTCCCTCTCATCTCATATGAGATAAAAATTGCGTATGCTAATTAGCTTAAAATAGATCAATATAATAAATTATATAATAAGGTATATCAGTCATAGCCAAAATATTGAGATTATTAGAATAATTTGTGAAGGAGACACAGAGAGAGACACCTCCTGTAACTCTCTTGTGACTCATCTGTTAAGAAATGCAATTTTGAACACACGGTGAGGATAAGCATGATCTAAGGACTGCTTTAACTTCTAAAGATATTTTAATATGTCATTTTTCACACCTAGAAGTCTTAAGGAATTGCAATACTTTGTTCTATTGCCTGTGTAACCCATGTACTTTTTGTTGGCCTTCAAGAGCTATGGTGCTTTCTGAACCAGTAGTCCATATGTTGGGACTATCTGTATATCCAAGGAATAATTTTGTGGAGTAGTTGTGTCATATCACAGTTTCTACTTGATGGAAAATCTGACATGGAGGGGCTTGGGAAAACTGATCTGACACTCCTAAAGTTTCCATAACAGCTACAGTAGACTATGCTGATATAAATCCACTCAACAGTCCCTCCCTCACACCTGATCGCCCAAATAATGTGACAACATGAAAGTCAAAACCTACAACAACGTATATCTCATGAGAAGGATCCAAATATTTATTCCTAGGATAATTTTTGATGAGCCACCTCTCTATGTTTATGAGTTCTGTCTTCATAACATTTTTTAGTGTTTGCAGCTGACCAAGGAAAAAGCAGACTGATGAAATGCATTGTCTAATGCAATTTATGGGAATGGCAGTTAGTTAACTCAAAACCAGTCTCCTGCACTGTGCTTACATGTCAAATAAAGAGATTTCTCTGAATTAGATGTTATTTCTTTGCTGCAGGATAACACATTTTTGATAAAGAGCTTTTGTGATAAGAAATAGGGTTGGGAATAGAGAAGATATATATCCTGACTGCAGCCGTCTCTGTACCATATGAATACGTGCACAAAAGAAGCCTACCACAGGGTCTGAGCTGAAATAAAACCTTATACAAAGTAGTGATGTATGTCTGGAATCTTTTTTTCCCCTCAAGAGAAAATCAGAAGGGAAAATCAGGGCACAAACATTAGTTACAGAGTCTTCTCCCCTAAAATATATCTTTTATCAATTGCATTGCATAATGGTGCATTCTATCATAGAAGAAACAGATCTGAATTTAGATGGCTCTCACCAGGCTTTTTTGAGGTCTGCAGTTCTGGCTATAAGGGTTTGTGGCTGCAAGCCTTGGAAAAATAAATTTGCCAGTACTGCCAGTGCATTTCACCTAAAATCATACTCACTATTTGGAATTTTTATGTGCACCACGATAGTCTCAGTATCTTGGAATTTTACTTTGTGCTGTCATTTTTTGACGTTTCATTTGGAAACTTGAATTACTTTCTGGTCTTAGTTTAGACATCAGCATTGGGCATCTCCCTTCAATTCTCAGTACTACATCTTGATAGGAAATGTAGAAGTTAGTTTCTCTCGGACGTCTATAATTTAGTTCAGAGCATGACTTTAGCTTCAATGCATATACCTTCAGTTTCAAAATGTAATGTATAATTCAAGGAAGTTACTGCTTTGTGCTCAAGAAAAGATTGACCCTTATTCTCGCATCTGGAAAATAAATACTTAAGATCAAGTGCTGCAGTTAAAATCCAAGCGGCTATTTATCCAAACATTACTAAATTATTTAAGGTTCAGGATGAGATGATTTATATCATTATACATCTAATGACCTGCTTTCTAAGCACACAAGTATGTATATATTTATAGAAAATGCTTAAATTTTGTGTCAGTAAAGCTTAATGCAAGGGATGTTTAGACACGCCTCAGATGTTTGCCTTTGTATCTTTAGAGTTATGTCTGCTAATTCTGTTCTTCAGCATCAATGTGTTTTCCAGTTAACTATTTAGGAGCTGCAGTTACCTAAGTTAAAATGAACTAAACTGGAACCCAGTACAGAAATATCGTTAGAAAGGCATGTGAAAGATACACGGATATTCAGGTTTTAAAATTATGATTATTGAAGTCTTGAGTCTTTTCTAAACTAATGTATAATACACAGAATATAAATATAATGAGAATAGTAATGATTACTACTGCAATAATTGGTAATTTATTATTGATACATTGAAAAATAATGATTAATAATGCTAATTTAAGTATTGTTATTCCTAGAAGCCCTTACAGTAGTCAAGCACCCTATTGTGTTTCTCTGATCATGGAACAAGAAAATATCACCTGCTTCAGATGTTTCTAATCTCTGTACAACTTAATTTTTTGCAAAAGAAAGGATATGAATGTTGGCAACATTAGGTATCAGACGCATTGAATCAAAGAGAATGTTCAGTATGATTTCACACTATCATTTTAGTTGGAAAAGACTCTAAGATCAACAAGTCCAGCCTTTGACCGATCACTACCTTGTCACCAAGACCATGACACTAAGTACTGTAGGTACCTGGTTTGTGGGAATTGGGAGTGAGGCTGCAGTTGAGCCTCATCCCCAATGAGCTACAGCTGTGAGAAGCAAGTGAATGCTGTTAAATGCAATGAGACCTAGAGTGCTGAAATGTACTGACCTATCACCAAAGGGAACAAAGGGCATGCAGGTGCAATGTATGAACCATGAGGGGTATAAGAGGTTGGGCTAAAGAGCAAATGCTTGTAGCCTTCTGAAGAGGAATGATGTTACTCTGTCTGAGTAGATACCTGAAGCCTTCAAATGTGGTATAGTACCATTCTGTTTGTGTGAATGCTTAGAGCTTTCTGAAATGATATGGTGGTATTGTGTACTGATATGATAGTATTGTGTATTGTGGCTGTCTCAACTATGACCTGTGCTGTGGCACATGCTGCAACAAAGTACCATGTCCAGATGTGTCTTGAACAACTTCAGGGATGGCGACTCCATCGCCTCACTGGGCAGCCTGTTCTAATGCTTATCAATCCTTTCAGTGAAGAAATAATTCCTAAGGTTCAGCCTGAACCTCCCCCAGCACAGCTTGAGGCTTTGTACTCTCATTCTGTCACTGGTTGCCTGGGTAGCCAGGCGTGGCTACGACGGACTTTCAGGTGGGTGTTGAAAGTCATAAGGTCTCCTCTGAGACTCCTTTTCTCCAGGCTAAACACTCGGAGCTCCCTCAGCTGCTCCTCACAGGACTTGTGCTCCAGACTCTTCCCCAGCTCTGCTGCCCTTCTCTGGACATACTCAATGTCTGTCTTGTAGTGAGGGGCCCAAAACTGAGCATAGGATTTGAGGTGTGGCTCCCCTGTGCCAAGTACGGAGGGACAATCACTGCCCTGGTCCTCCTGGCCACACTATTGCTTATACAGCCCAGAAGGCCATTGGCCTTCTGCTTTCCAGCCAGATTTGATACATCATGTTTTACCAAACACTCAGAAAAAAAGTGTAATTATATTAGCCTGTATTTTAAAGATTGTTCAGGCATCATAGTACAGAAAGTCACTTGAAGCTTTCTGGTAAACTGGTAGACTTTTTTCAGTGTTAGGTCCTCCTGAGACCTAAGCAGATTGACTCACAATGGTATAAATTACAGTTATATTACACAGGTATAAATTATAGGCCAGTTTAACACTCTTTCACTTTTTTCCATTATTTCACTTCTCTTTCTTTCTAGATTTTTCTCCATTCTCTTGTGCCCTTTCATGACACAATATATTGAATGCCTTTTTCTTTTAGTTTGGCTTTCTCCATAGTATTTGCAAAAATCCTGCTACATGTGACTGGCAAATAAATAGTCTTTATTGTCCTTTGGTTCTCCTGTGAAATACTGTATTAGAATTTAACTACCTTCTTCTTTGTGACTATTGCTTTGCTTATCTATCCAGCACCACCGTACAAGTCGTTACAAATAATTTTGGCCTTTTACTGCTACATGCAAACAAATGCAACTTGGATCACTCTGCCAGATGATGCTGTACATTTTCCCATTTGAATTAACTCAGCTTTATGGTCTCTGTCTTCACCCAGATTAACCAAACACAGGTTTTGATTTGCCTGTGCAGTGCTGGAATACGAAACATGTTTCCCTGGAAACTTAAATGTCTGAAGCAATCATTTACACATACAGTATCAGCACCAAAAGTGCATATTTTTTCAGTTCAAGTTAAGAACAAAATAAAAATCTCTTCTTTGTTTGAAAAGACTTATATTTAAAACACTCAGAGAAAAACCTTGTATTTAATTTCAGAGATCAAATATTTAATTGTTCCCATAATAAATCTGGATTGCAAAATATTTTCATTTCTAGACTAATTGTATTCACTGGAATAACTGTTCAGAATGCTTCAAAATTCTGCTGAAATGTTTACTTCTAATTGCCATGCAAAACACTTCTGCCCTTTCCTCTGGGTAGGGCAAAACAACTGTCATTTTATCAAAGGTTTTCTTCACCAGTCAAGAATGTTTGGATTGTTTTAGTCATTCTGTTCACAACTCTGACTTTCTTTTCAAAGCTATTAATAGAAATTTCTTTAAACCGTTTTTTTCTACTGACAGATGCCTAGTCAATAGTCTCCCCTCTCTCCTCTCCTGCCTTTCCCCTTCCCTTTCTCTGCTTGGTTTCTAAACCAAATTATTGCTCCCAATCCCAGGTATTGGGAAATAGGAATAATACAAATATGATTGCATAGATTCACATATGGTTGCACATGCACACAGTTTAATAATGTGTCATTAGGGCACTTTGGTTATATTATCAACAAAACTGCAGTTTCCAGGTTTTGCAACCTTCAGCCTACCTTAGGAGGAAACCTCAATACAGCTGTAGCCAACTGCTTTTTAATGCTAATTTCTAAAATATTTTACCAAAAGAGAGCCATAGTAGGGAACACTCAGCATGCTGAGAGTTTTGACTAGGACTAGAGTTACTGATTTGTTTGGGTAATTTAGCTTGAATTTGTCCTGATTTTAATTAGGCAACTGCATATTTGATTGTGTTTTAAAATGTGTTATTAATCTATTTTTTAACTGAAAGCTTTATTAGTAATAATTAACAATAATTTTGTGCACAACAATATTTAGGATTTTTGGCACTTTGATGTATTTACAGAGGCATTATTATTTTTTGTTTTTCAGAAAGGAAAACAATGGTTTAGGGNGATGGCGACTCCATCGCCTCACTGGGCAGCCTGTTCTAATGCTTATCAATCCTTTCAGTGAAGAAATAATTCCTAAGGTTCAGCCTGAACCTCCCCCAGCACAGCTTGAGGCTTTGTACTCTCATTCTGTCACTGGTTGCCTGGGTAGCCAGGCGTGGCTACGACGGACTTTCAGGTGGGTGTTGAAAGTCATAAGGTCTCCTCTGAGACTCCTTTTCTCCAGGCTAAACACTCGGAGCTCCCTCAGCTGCTCCTCACAGGACTTGTGCTCCAGACTCTTCCCCAGCTCTGCTGCCCTTCTCTGGACATACTCAATGTCTGTCTTGTAGTGAGGGGCCCAAAACTGAGCATAGGATTTGAGGTGTGGCTCCCCTGTGCCAAGTACGGAGGGACAATCACTGCCCTGGTCCTCCTGGCCACACTATTGCTTATACAGCCCAGAAGGCCATTGGCCTTCTGCTTTCCAGCCAGATTTGATACATCATGTTTTACCAAACACTCAGAAAAAAAGTGTAATTATATTAGCCTGTATTTTAAAGATTGTTCAGGCATCATAGTACAGAAAGTCACTTGAAGCTTTCTGGTAAACTGGTAGACTTTTTTCAGTGTTAGGTCCTCCTGAGACCTAAGCAGATTGACTCACAATGGTATAAATTACAGTTATATTACACAGGTATAAATTATAGGCCAGTTTAACACTCTTTCACTTTTTTCCATTATTTCACTTCTCTTTCTTTCTAGATTTTTCTCCATTCTCTTGTGCCCTTTCATGACACAATATATTGAATGCCTTTTTCTTTTAGTTTGGCTTTCTCCATAGTATTTGCAAAAATCCTGCTACATGTGACTGGCAAATAAATAGTCTTTATTGTCCTTTGGTTCTCCTGTGAAATACTGTATTAGAATTTAACTACCTTCTTCTTTGTGACTATTGCTTTGCTTATCTATCCAGCACCACCGTACAAGTCGTTACAAATAATTTTGGCCTTTTACTGCTACATGCAAACAAATGCAACTTGGATCACTCTGCCAGATGATGCTGTACATTTTCCCATTTGAATTAACTCAGCTTTATGGTCTCTGTCTTCACCCAGATTAACCAAACACAGGTTTTGATTTGCCTGTGCAGTGCTGGAATACGAAACATGTTTCCCTGGAAACTTAAATGTCTGAAGCAATCATTTACACATACAGTATCAGCACCAAAAGTGCATATTTTTTCAGTTCAAGTTAAGAACAAAATAAAAATCTCTTCTTTGTTTGAAAAGACTTATATTTAAAACACTCAGAGAAAAACCTTGTATTTAATTTCAGAGATCAAATATTTAATTGTTCCCATAATAAATCTGGATTGCAAAATATTTTCATTTCTAGACTAATTGTATTCACTGGAATAACTGTTCAGAATGCTTCAAAATTCTGCTGAAATGTTTACTTCTAATTGCCATGCAAAACACTTCTGCCCTTTCCTCTGGGTAGGGCAAAACAACTGTCATTTTATCAAAGGTTTTCTTCACCAGTCAAGAATGTTTGGATTGTTTTAGTCATTCTGTTCACAACTCTGACTTTCTTTTCAAAGCTATTAATAGAAATTTCTTTAAACCGTTTTTTTCTACTGACAGATGCCTAGTCAATAGTCTCCCCTCTCTCCTCTCCTGCCTTTCCCCTTCCCTTTCTCTGCTTGGTTTCTAAACCAAATTATTGCTCCCAATCCCAGGTATTGGGAAATAGGAATAATACAAATATGATTGCATAGATTCACATATGGTTGCACATGCACACAGTTTAATAATGTGTCATTAGGGCACTTTGGTTATATTATCAACAAAACTGCAGTTTCCAGGTTTTGCAACCTTCAGCCTACCTTAGGAGGAAACCTCAATACAGCTGTAGCCAACTGCTTTTTAATGCTAATTTCTAAAATATTTTACCAAAAGAGAGCCATAGTAGGGAACACTCAGCATGCTGAGAGTTTTGACTAGGACTAGAGTTACTGATTTGTTTGGGTAATTTAGCTTGAATTTGTCCTGATTTTAATTAGGCAACTGCATATTTGATTGTGTTTTAAAATGTGTTATTAATCTATTTTTTAACTGAAAGCTTTATTAGTAATAATTAACAATAATTTTGTGCACAACAATATTTAGGATTTTTGGCACTTTGATGTATTTACAGAGGCATTATTATTTTTTGTTTTTCAGAAAGGAAAACAATGGTTTAGGGAATGTGGCCAAAAGGTCATATAGCAAATATTGACAAAACTGACTTCCGGAATGAAATCTTGGCTTTGGTGAAGTCAAATGCAAAACTCACAGAGATAAAGGGCTCTCCTCCCAGACTCCTGTCCTGACTAGATGCTGCTGAGGGAGATTGAAGATAAAATGCGTTACTAGAATGCAGTTGGGGTATTTTAGTACTTCACACTTTTATTCACAGCTAAACACTTTCAGAGTATGATATGCTACAGTGCCCTGTTATTGCATTGGCTCTCATGTGGTGGTGCTCATGTTTGAAAATACACCAGGATTAGAAATATGTCATTCTTCTCCTCTTTGGCAGAGCTGAGGGGTGAACTGGATATCTAAACAAATATTCATTGGCATAATCAGACTTGTGTGACACTGGAAGGATTATTTTTCTATAACTGAAGTGGCCTAAAAAAGTGTTTATGCAACAGTTACTGGGACTTAGATGTCTCTGTGGATGCTGCTTTCTTCTTACTATGTCAGACAGAAAGTTAGTGGTAATGATAGAATTATATAAGGAAATGAATCATGAAAAGTGAGAAAGATTCTGAAACATTTAATGCTAAATTTAAGGATTTGGAAAGATACTCAAATTCCACACAGAATGCTGGGACCAAATGCTTTAAGTCTATTCAACCTATTTTCTTTAACACTGACAAGTATTATTACACTTCTTGTGCTTCGTGCTTCAATTTATTTCTAGTTTAACTTACATGTCAGTAAATTCATGTCTGACGTCAGTCTGCCTCTTACCATCCTCTTTTTATTAGATGTTTACCTCACATTTCTATCAAACATCTCTGTCACTGAATTCAAATATGCTTATTAAAGATAATGTTGGCACTGCCAAAACAGGTGCAATCACCACCTTTTCAATTTTACCTAATTTAAACACTTTTTAAGCTTCAGATAACATATGTATACTTTTTCCCCTTGGAACTCTGTTTTATCTGAGTGCTAATCTTATGCAGAAAGATTCAAATATGCGAGTAATAAATTCACAGAAACCTTTTAAAATACGCAAAATGATGGTACAGCTAAGTAAAATAGAGCAGGCTAAGAGATGACCAGGTTTTTCAAATGATGAGTGGAATAAGTGTGGAAATAAAAGGTTACCTGAATGGCATTTGTTACATTCCATCCTGCTTCCCAGCTGGTGATCAGTTTGACCTGGGCATGTGGCAAGGGAGCTGGGGACTTGTATTCTGGATCCTGGTGACAAATATTGAGCTCAAATTTCAGGGGTCCATCTGGTTCCTCTCTGTTCTCGCTGTGAGCTCTGTTCAGTTCATCGCTTTTAGCAAAATTCACCTGCTCTTCATTGATGTCTAGGCAGCTGTCCCCCCTCACCAGTCCCAAAAAGAGAGATGGTACTTCTCTAAAGCATTTGAAAAGAGAGGAAAAAGTCTGCTTCAGATGAGCCATCCTCAATACCAAGTATAAAGGTAAAATCTTTCATTACATGTCTCTATTTCTTTCAGCAGTTGTACGTTGTCAATCCCTTTGGTAGGTTAGCCTTGAGAGTGTAGCTGTGATTAATGGAGTTTGCTGTCTTCGGTTCATTTATTTGTGTCTATTTCCAATGGCAGCTAAAGAAATATCTCCAGGGTCTTCAACATACTGCCCAGAGTAGCATGCAGCAAGATTTAGTAGTCTGCAAGCTTCAATTTACAATTCAAATTGTTTTTCCTTTTACCTATGGCATCTATGTAGATCAGTCATTCATGAAGTGTCTACAGGTGGCTGCAAGAATCTTTTCCTGGAAATTATGCATGTTTCTAATACAAATAAATAGTTCTGTCAAAAGGAAAAAAAATGCTTCATTAAAAACTGGAGCTGATGGACTGACTGCTAAGAAAATGCATGTAAACAAGTTAGCTTTTCCAGATGTGAGACATTTTTGCTGTGTTTTAGTGTCTACAGAGGTCAGTAGAACTTTAAAAATGTTCTTAATAGAGCTTAAGCGGCATGAAAAAGAAAAGTAGCTGTTTGTAAGTCTATTTAGTTGTTACCAGCAACATTTAGGGGAAAGACCTAGAGGTATGATGATACACTTACTTTATGGAT
The DNA here is from genome assembly GCA_013397155.1 of Irena cyanogastra. Lineage (NCBI taxonomy): Eukaryota > Metazoa > Chordata > Aves > Passeriformes > Irenidae > Irena > Irena cyanogastra. Next base: position 237,897 of record VWZV01007872.1, read on the forward strand.
GTGACTCATATATTGTGATTATTCACACCATAAAATCCTAAAAATAATATTTACCAAAGTATCCTTCTTTCTTAGCATGGCCCATGGAATTTGTGAAGATAGGTAAATAGAGAGAGAATTGGGTTACACTGTTGTAGGCTTATTTAAACCCATTTTCTTTAGTTATTTGCTATACCTGCCCTACATTCCCCTTCTCTCTTTCTAAAGACTACTGGGTTTTAACAGCTAAGGTTTTCTACACTAACAACTGCATAACTGGTAGAACACTTCTGATCACTGCTGAAAAAAGTGTTCATTTATAAAAGTATGGCATGAGGACCTTGGAGCATGTGAGAGCAGTGACAGTCCTTACTTGCCCTAGCATGCCCTTCCTGCTAGAAGAAATTTCAGGAATTCTCAAAACAATTTTAGAAGTTTATATTTCTGAACAAGAATTCTAAGCCAATGACTTTTCTGCCATATTGTATGTATTTATGCACTGCAGTCTCATTAGCAGCTCTCAGGATTTGACTATTTCCAAAATGAATCATGCAGGCCTTGTTGTCTCATTTTTCTTATGTGCTTAGGATTAAATAAACATGGGGACAGCCTTCACTGATCTGTCTTACAAATTAACTAATCTGGCAACAGTATAAAGCGAAAAAAATAATGTTAGAAATCACATGGGTAATTTTCCTAACATATAGAGAATAGTCTGAGATGCACAAATGGAATCCTGGGAAGTGGTGAACATTATTATGTATTTTCAGTCTCTTCTGAAGAATTACTTCTGCAGAAGTTTACATTTCTGGAAAGGACCGTTTTGTTGTCTTTGGCTTTATCTAATACAAAAGGCACAATGTCATGGAACAGACAAATAACGTTTTTAAAGATTTTTTTTTTATCAATTAAATGCAGATATGAACGATTTTAATGTCCTGAGGAATTGAATTCCATCAAATGTAAATGTTGATTGCTACAAAAAGTTTTACATAAGAAATTGCATAGTTTATCTGGTATTAGTAGGATCTTAATTTTCTATTCAAAAGAATTATTGAGTCAGCAATGAGTGCTCTTTGGTGGGGGGTATGTGTTTTTGGTTTTTTTTTAGTTTTATTCTTTATTTTATTTAATTTTTTGTTTGTTTGTTTTTCCTCGTAAATAAGTTAGGATTTCATGCAGCAATCTAAATTAAGGGAAGTGTAAGCAAGTTTAGAAACAGAGTGATATCTCTAGGTATAGGACCATTTCTTTTGACTGCACGGGCTTAGAGACAAATTATCCAATTTTATCCAAGGCCCTCTCACAGCACTGGAAGGAATCCCATTTTCAGATCTCTTATCTGCCAGATGCATCACATCCAGAAGACAGAAAAATTAAATAATAGTTAAAATTGTTTTCTCATGGTTACACAGAACTTCAAAAGTAGTGCAAAATGTCTTTTAAAAAAATAGCTTTTAGTTGGTTTAAATTCACTGCTTCCCTACTGACCAAAACAAAGGCAGGTAAGTCTAAAAGATTCCAGAACTATCTGAAGTTTAATAAAATAATTTGGTATACTTTTTGGATTACTTGTTTCAAAGAAATATCATTATTCATTTCTGACATACAGTATAGCACAGGACAACCCACTCATCATTGTACAATATTTATTATTATCTACGTTTAATGCTCCTTAGAGATCCTAGCAGCCACCTTTGGATTAAGTGTCTTAAAATCAACTAGTAGGAGACTGTTGGAACCCAGGCCACAGGGAATATTTCTCTTGCTGTCCTGAGAAGCCCTGATCCCCAGGAAAACACTGCTTTTAACCTCTGTCCATAGAGAGGACTTCCAAGATTTTGGGATTAATTGGAATCTACAAGTGTGTGAAATAGATAGCAGTATAGTTTATCACAGGGTGAAAAATGTAGAGTTTTGAGTTTTTAGTATATAGAGATAGATAGAAGACAAGATGGAAGATTTTGGGTGTTGTCTGATCTCCTTGTTCTTCATCTACTCCATTTTCTGCAGTGTTGGTGGCACAGAATGATTGGTTGGGGAAAGCCGCAATGCAGGTGTTTGTTGCGTAACAAATAATTAGTTTTTGGTAGAAAGGTAGAAATAAAGTACATTTTAAGAGTTAATTGGACAAAATAGCTTTAAAAGACCTTGAAGCTGTGTGTCTTGTGACTTTTGGTGCTTTTCTGAGTACACTGAGTCCGGTATGTAGGCGGCATGCTGAACTGCTGATAAGAGAAAAAATAAATAACAACCTGAAGACCCAAAAAACCAAAAGTCTCATTCGTCTCTCAATCCTGGCACAGAACTTTTCAGGGGTCTCCCCCTCAGGAGACCCTTGTGGGGGGATTTCTACAAGAGACAGCTTTTTCATGAAAGGTATACAGTTTAACAAGTGAAGACAGACATGGCAATCTGGGAGTCTATTCTTCTTCATCTGCTGGGCTCGTGTTTTTCATCCTATATTTCATTCCCTGCAGTTTTGATTTTTCCAGCCAGTAGGGCAAATTGTGCTCTTAGTAACGTTACTGTACATTTACTGGTTCTTTCACTGACATAAATAATGAACAAAGGAAGATATATCAAAACTGGCTTTATTATCACATTAAAAACTGCTGTCTGGGTGACTGCAGTAAATTTATTGTGCTACTTCCAAGCCATCAGAAATAAGCAGTAAAAGCAACAAATGAGAACTGGACTCAGTTGAAGGGTTCTTTACTTTTCCCATGGAGTAATTCTGCTAGACATTCTTTCTACAGATGTTCTTTATCCACACAAGTCAGTATTTTAAGTTTAATTAAATGTTGTCTCTCATCTTAGGAAAAACTTTCTGATTTATGGTAGGCCCGTAAGCATGGTTATCATTGTCCTTGGCACCTATTTGCCTATTTCTATTTCAGTACCTAAACTAAGATTCAATTTTTCTTGGAAAGCAGCAGACTGTCCCTGTGAATCATAAGCTTGACAGTGTCAAACTTCAGGAACAGGAGTAGCACATGAATAGGCTCGGAAAAGACATGCATCTTGGTCAAAAGAACTTTGTAGTGCAGTTGCTTATGCCCAAGGGAATAAGCTCTTCAGAGCTGCCATTTGTGCTGGTCATGGCTTTATTCAAAATTTGTTTGACTGTAGAACCATTAGTTATACTCATCAAGAGTATTTCAAAGCCATAATAAAAAGTAGGCCAACATAACAGTTTACCAGCCCCATACACTTTTAACCTACACAGCAGTGCATTTATCTAATGTTGAATCTTTATAAGCCCGCTTTTGCTGTGGGACACAGGTTTGGTTCAAGTACTGGGGCAGTGAGAATATTGTTGCTGCTTAGCACACCCTTTCACATGGGAGAAGAGTCCTCTCTATAAAAGAGAAATCTTAAATAGTCACCACTGAGGGCAGCTGGGGCAAACACAGAACTTCCAGGTATGTGAGATGTTTTATCTAGAATAATAAATAAATGCTCAGAGGACATATACTGCTATTACTTCCCACAATGGAATCGGTTTTCAGCTAAAGGGCTTTTTCAGTCTTTCCATGTCAATGTGCCCTAGGCCTATGCATAAACTTGGGTCTGAGAGCATGAAAATCTTAGGCAAAGCTAGACCTGTGATGTATTCCCATGGAACACCAAAGCTGTGCGATGGAGCAACCAGGAATGGAGGTGCACTGCTGAGTGCCTGTGTTGCACAGTTTAGGTGCATCCTGACTATCCCAGAAGCTCAATAGGGCCCTCTTTTTTAAAGAAACTCTTTATTTATTAGTCCAGCTTTTGGTGATGCCTGAATGACTTTAAACTAAAAGAGAGATGACAGTGCAAAATTAAAAAGTACCTGAAACAAAAGATTGTTCAGTTCAATAAATATATCCAGAAAAAAAAAAATACAGACTATCCATCCACCCTTTGAGTGGTGAAGGTTGATGATGGCTGAGAGGAGGAATTTTTTGGTAGTGAAATAAGGATTTAATTTTTGGTGCTATGGATCCCTAACATAAATATTTGCAACATTTTTTTTTTCACTTTTAATTGATGCTTCTTTGAATGCTCAGGTTTCTTAGCAAGTTTCATCTCCAGGTGTTTTTGCCACATATACAAATTTGAAAATCAGATGCAGAAAATGTGCAACACATGATGAAAGGTAACATTAGGAATCAATTGCATGTGTTTGAAAAGGTTTCTTCACATTCACTTACATTTATTTGTATGCTTTTGTAAGGATTTTTTTGTATTGTGGAGTGCTCTTTGCATTATTACTCTGGCAACTCTTTAAATAATTACTCAAAATTATGTTCAAGCATGCAAATGTATATAAGTATATGAATGTAAATGCATGTGGCACTTTAGAGGAACATGAAAGATAACACCCCTGCCCTATGAAGATAAACTGTAATCCAGAGAGAAAAGAATTATTGTGATGCCAACTTAAAACAAAAGGGAAAGAATGGAGTGGTTATACTGAACAGATGAGTACTTGAAAGTTTCTTGAAAGAATTTGATCACAAACCAGAATTTGTAGAGGACCTCTCCTGTTAGAGAAAGAGAAGGAGCTATTCAAAGCCTAAGGGACGTGGAAAGAATTAAGCCCATAGAGAAGAAAGAAAGAAAAGAGTAGGAATGAAGATTGTAAGAAATATAGGTCTGCATGGTGTAAGAGAAGATAAGAACATGCATCGAGACAGAAAGGAAACTGGAAAGATCAAGTGTTCAAGGACAAGATGTCACAGTATGAAGATTTTGTTACTTTACATAGAATATTTTCTAAGACATGCCACAAAATCTTCATATATAGCCAGAATTGTGGATTCTTCTCTGAGTTTCTCGAAGTTCCTACATACTAATATTCTTTCTATTTCTTGCATTAGAGGGAAAGAGAATCAGTTCTGGCAATTTTCACAGTTAAGGATATTCTGCTGGAAAAAGAAATGCAATTTGTGAGGATCAGAGAAAATGCCAAGCAAAAAGACAGAAAGGTACTTCATCATGAGTGGCTATTTAAACATATCTCAGGGATGACCCTCAAGGAATATTTGTGCTACAAATCAAGCTCTCAAGAGATGCACATGCTAGAAGTAAGCACTGACCTTTATGCAGGCCATTTGTACATATGTATGATGATGTAGTCCTTAAATGTCTAGAGGTTTTTATTTTCCCGTTGGCTAGCTCACTGAAGAGAAACCACTATTATCTAGGAAAGGATTAGCATTATGGGGCTAAGATGGCTGATGATATCCAGAAGAGACAAGGCAGTCCTATAGCTCATGCAGAAATGTATTTTCTCTCTGTCTGCAACGCTTAAGTTACAGTTTGGTGAGTTGCATCACAGTTTTAACATAAATTAATATGGATGGGATTCCTCTGAGCAGCAGAGAAATTTTCTGAGCTACCCATTTAGCCCCTTTCACATAATCAGTAGAACAAAACAGATGCTTCTAAAGAATTGTTTGTCTCAGCTTAAAGTTGGCACCTGAAGTAGGTTGGATGCCATAGGTCAGTTGCATAAAACTGGTTTTCTCCCTCTATTTATAAGGGAAATCCTGAGTTACCAGCTTAGAGTTCTATACCTGTCTGCACTGTAGTCATGTGAAAGCAGGTGAAACGAATCCCATACTATGCATTTCCTGAATGATTATTTTAATTTGTAACTGCTGCTGCATTGTAGCTCATCTTACTGCTCTCACTAGATACTGATTAAATTTGGCATTAAAATTTATCAATAATTTTGGCATTTTTTGCCAATAATCTGTGCCAATAATTTGTTCAGACATGTAAATACAAGTAAATTAAAATAATTAACCCTATTGCTAAATGTTACAGTAGAAAAAGATTCACTCATTTTCTAAAGCAATAAGCACAATATTTGAAACCTAATTTATTTGGAAGTAATTTGCTGTCATTGACTTAAGCAGTTGAATGATTACATTTCTTAAATTATCACCTTATCACCTTATGGAGAGAAGGAATTTCATGGTTCTTGAGTGCAAGAATGTGGACAAAAAAGTGATTCTGACTAACTGTCTGCTTATCCTTGAGTACAGGATAAGATGGGTTGAAAATATGTGATTATGTGGTCAATTACTATTGTAATGATGCATAGAGGAGCTAAATTAAGACTACAACAGCAAATCATAAATATCATTTACAGCTCTTCAGCACTGCCTTTTCAGGTTCACTTTTAAAACAGATACACTCCTCTGTAGAGGTGCACCTGTTTCATAGAACTGGGAAAGGATCTCAGGTTGTGGAAAATATATAAATGTCACACAGCACTGGTAGAAACTGTACATATACAGTGATTCAATGGCATAATTCTTTCATTGGACTTATGAAATAATACGAATTTAAACTTGTGACAACAGTAGAAGGTACGTTATTCAGTTTTGTTCTTGTTCTGCTGAATTTAAATGATAGTTTTACAAAAATAAATATGTATTTATAGTCTAATTTTAGATGGTATGGTAAAAGAATTATCAGCATATTGCCTTTTAATCCTGTGAGCCATATATTAATAGCACACACTCCAACTAATAGTCTGTCATGTCTGAAAAAATTCCATGATGTAGGTAAGTGGACAGTGGATAGTGAATGCTAACATCCTCCTCCCCTTCTTTGTGAAATGAACTATGAAAATGTGAAGATGAAGAGTTTACTACCTGGAAATGTAACATCCAGATGAAGCAATCTGCCACTTAAGAGAGAAGGACAGGAAAGCAATAAAGCACATCTACAAATAACAGGTGAAGTTGATGGCTACGATTCAAGTTGAGAAAGTTGCTGAGAAATAAAATTGCCGTGGCAATGAAGAGCAGCAGACACAAGCAATTCTTTACATAGCACATAAAATTATTATTTCCACCTCTTCAGAAATAACTGAGATGTACAACATGAAAACCATGCTAGATATTTTTGTACATATGTTCCACAGCATAATAGATTTTTTACTTTGCTTTCAGGAAAGCAAATGTGTTTCCACCAGAGCTGAAATATTTTGTGTTTATTTGTAGTCTCTCAGGTCCAAGGTCTCTCTCTCTCTATTTATAGTCTCCAGGTCCCAGGTGTACTGCTTCATGAGCAAGTTCTGCTCCTTCAGGGCTCATCTATACTATCTGCATTCAAGTATTCATTCTTTATAGGAAGAGTGTCTTCACTTATTTTATGTCTTCATTATAGGTATTGTCTTCCAGACACCCTATAGGGGAAGATACAAGAGTAAGTTATATGCATGGCATTATTGTCATCTGTCTGTGCATTTCATTTAGTGTTATCCATAAAATCATTTTTTTAGGAGCATTTGAAATTATAGAGATGATTACTTAGTGTTGTGATGCTTACAGTCATTTGGAAACCAAATATTTTACTCTCATTCTTAATGAGATACATTTTAGACTTTGAAAGATGATTTGGGACTTTCTTCATGGTCTCTAACATTTTTTTTTAATACATAGTTCAAATGAGTAGATAAATAGTGAAATAGCATAGGTTCACAACACAGACATCCATCAATGAAAAAAAAGAAAGAACTGCAAAACAAATTGTTGTCCTTTGCTGTGTGAGGTAAAGAGATGCTCTGAGGGGCTAAACTGGCTTGTACTATGCAACTGAAATTAAATATCAGCACTTATCCAGATTAGAATAAGCAGTATGGAGTAATTAAAATTATAGAAACTTTTACAGGTGGTTAAATGAGAATAAGCAGAGAAAACAAAAGAAGCAGAAAACAGATGAATAGAACCTCTGCTGTTCCTGACTATAAAACTTGTGTGCTCTACTCCCTAGGTTAGAGCTTCATAGGCAGTTTATCTCTACTGTTTTTCCTCTTTAGCAATCATCTTTCCTCAAGAACTCAACTAAAAACCAAGGCATTTTATTTCTTTTTGTCTCATCTTTTTGTCTTTTAATGATTTTTTTTTAAACCACTGTTGCTTTGGGAAGTGAGAGTGTCCAATTCCAAGAAGCATTTCTGATTAAAAATGAATACCAAATTTGGGAATCTGTGCTTGAAGAGTAACCATATGAAATCTTCATGATATTTTCACATTTTGTGCAGCTGCTGGTAAGGGAAGATGAGAGAGGAAATACTTTATTCATAACAGGATCATAGAGTAATTAAAACTAAAATTAAGTACATAAAACTAAGTTTTAGAATAACTTTAAAGTTGAAAGGGAAGAGGAATGTCAGTCCAATTTCTACCAGTGTGATGCCAGTACCAGTAAGAGATGTCCAGCATCCAGAGAGGGATCAGGTCAGTATGAGAGCACCTGAAAAGCATCACAAAGGAATTTCAGCTACTCCAGCTGGTAAGTCAGCCTCGTGAGGGACTCAAATGCCTCTGTGCAAAGGCACGTAATACGGGGCATAAACAAGAGGAGTTAGAGCTGTGCACACATCTGCAGGGCAATGATCTTACTGGCATTGTGGAGACATTGTGGAGACACCAAAAAGGAGGGGCTGGTGGGAAATGTCAAGCCTTGGCTGCAGAGACTGTGAAATGGTGGAATTCGAGGTCCGTGGGGCAGGTTGGATGGCACACAGCAAGCTCACTACCCGGGATTTCAGGAGAGCAGACTCTGGCCTCTTCAGAGATCTGCTTGGTAGAGTATCATGGGATAAAACCCTAGGGGGAGGAGGGGCCCAATAAACCTGGTTAATCTTCAAAGATCTCTTCCTCCAAGCTTGGAATCAATTCATCCCATGAAAGAGAAAGACAGGAAAAAAACACTAGGAGGCCTGAATGGATGAACAAGGTCCTGGACAAAAGCAAACACAAAAAGGAAGCCTACAGAGGGTATAAACAAGGTGACCTGGACAGAGAGATTGTCCAAACTGCCAGGGATCTGGTTAGGGAAGTTACAGCTGAGACAGAAATAAATCCAGTCAGGGACATCCAGGGCAGCTTCTGTAGAAAAGCTTCTGTAATGTTGGTGATAAAAGGAAGAGTAGAGAAAATGCCAGCTTCTGCTTCTCCTGTGCAGTGGATGATTTGAGCCTTTGTCTCTGTAGAATCATTGTGAAGGTCCTGTTAATCTTTTTTGCATTCTCTGACACCACTCATTCTGCTTGCCTTTTCCTGTTGGCAGGGCAGGTTCTGAGGCACAGCACATCCCCACCAGGCAAGGACACCATCTTCTCCTGCTGTGGCCCAGGGAGAGGCGCCAGGTGCTGCCTGAAGCCCCAGACCTGGATGGCCACACCTGCTCTTCAGAGCTCTGAGCCCCTTAAGGCCTCTGCTGTACCACTAGAGGCTCGAGCTGATGACAGGATCTGTGTCTTGTGGCACACGCCCAGGCTTGTCCACCAGACCCATGCTGCTTTAAGCAGCTTTCCAGCACCCTTCCCTAACTCTTCAGCACAAAACAATGTGCCCATTAGTTACTAATTGATGCACCCTAGGTGTGGTAGGTCGCTTGACAGCTGTAGCCCCGTGGGAGTTTGACATTCCATAAGCAAGAGTCAGCTGCAGACAAAAGCTCTAAGCACCTTTTGAGCAGGAAAGACTGGCAGATACTTTTATAAACTAAGTTTGCTAGATGTGAAAGCCTCTAGTACTCACACTTTTCCAGCAGTAGGCAGCATCTCAAAATTCTTGGACAAATTTCTGGAAGTTCTCCAACCAACTCAGGCAAGAAAAGAAGCCCAGAAATAGATGTGCCAAGTGTTATGGCTGTTAGCTGCCTCTGCTGTACCCTGGGCAAAAGGAGGTAAAGTTTAAATAAATTAGCATTACTTAATATAGCTCTATAATGTCTATTTTTGGTGTAAGAATGAGTCTTCTGCTTTATACTTTACTGGTGTATATACTATAAGACATCCAAAAATGTCAACAACTTTACCTGAAAGGAGTTTTATTTAAAGCTAATTAGCACAAAGGAGTTTTGTATCTTCTACATGGGCAGAATGCCTGAACATTCTGTTTTTCTTAACACTGTTATGAAAGTTGTGCAGAAGGAAATGTTGAGAAACTTCTCTCCCACATTAAACAACTAAAATGCTTTCTCTTAAGCAGACCATTATTAATTGTTTTCAGAACTATTTCAGAAGATTGATTCATGCATAAAAATGCATTTAGTCAAGGATTTCAGGTTTCAGCAACTCTGCTTAGAAAAGCTTTATAATTTTCTTCTTGAAGAAAGATCTTTAATTACATTGGAGCAATAGAGTGGGATTTATGCATATATTCTAATTATGTACAAGTAAAACTGAAAAGCTCTTCGTTAAAACCATGTGGAGAAAAATCAGACACATGCCAGCACTTCATTACTGAGAATTTAAGAGGAATTGTGTGGTGGCTTATTATCAGTATTACATAAATAGAAGGGCACTCTACATATTGCATATGTCGACACAGTCTTTTAGATTAAAAAACAGGATGATTTTGAGAAAACAGTAGAAGGTGCAAATTAACTCAGTTAATTAAACCAAACCAATTTATTCTACATTAGCACCTTACTACCTGTTTGATAGAGCAAACATAATAATAAACATGTTATTTTTAAGTTAAATCTGTATGGGTATCTCCATGTATGGATATATATGGAAAATATAAGATGAAAAATCAAGATTCACTCAACCTCAACCTAATTAGAGCTAAATAATCATCAAATAATATGATTAGATCATATAATTGTTCATAAGAATTACATGCTTATAGCATGATCAGAATATATGGCATGCTGTCTGTTTAAACAAGAGCCTTTATGATGAAGGGTTTTCTCATGTTGTAAACAAGAACAGCTGGTGCACAGGCTGTGTTACAACACACTGGAATAGCAATACAATAGATTTATTGTTACTTCTAAAATTGTGTATAAAGAAGTCATTCATATTTTAAACACAGAATTACCGAGCACTTCTTGCCAAATCGCAGACCCCCATGAACAATTCCCTTTGAGTCACAAGCACATGACTTTTCACTTCTGAGGGTCAGTCCACAAGATGATAAAATAATTAAGACTCATGAAGGGGTTGGGTATGTACAAAATCCAGCTGCTGACTCCAATTTCATAGAAGGGAGCTGAGTAAATCATGAATCTGAGCAGGGTAGAGAGGGGATAGCAGTGGAAGTTAGAAATGAGAACGGAAAAAACAGTGTGTCTGTGAGTCTCTGCTGAAGCTCACATTTGGCCAACTCTGGCAGCTCTATCTTTGTTATTGAAATCCCTTATATTATACACTTAGCCATAAAAAAACAATATTGCTGTATATTCTAAGTGAACCAGCTCATTAAATGTAAAGAGTGTTGACATAGTGGTTTGAGTGTTTTTTTGTGGTTGTGTGTGTAAAATACCTAGCTCATTATTTTTAAGTAAAAAAAGCAGCCTAAATTATGCATAACACACATATCATTGCATGATTAAACAACATAAATAATTTTATAATATTTAAAATATCTCATTTTTACCTCTATCAGTATGTATTTTTAATGAAAAGTATTACTGAATTTTTTAAGGGTAACTTTAAAGTAGGACACACATGAATGACAGACTTCCACTATCACCAGTTCTAGTATTGTCCTATTATGGACAAATTTCTTGTGTAATATGTTTCTTACAATGATCAAATTTGGTTTTAAGCTTCTAGGGTTTCTAGACTAAATTACTCCTATGAGAAGAACCACTGAATTATAGAATGGTTGACGTTGGAATGGACCTCTGGAATTCATCTGGTTCCAACCCCTCTGCTCAGGCAGAATCGCTTAGGGCTGTTTGTCCAGGATCATGTCCAGATGGCTTCTGAATAAAACAATGGTGACTCCACATCTGCCTAGGCAACCTGTGCCGATGCTTGGTCATTCACAGAGTAAAAAAGTGTTTCTTGATGTATTCAGAGAACCTTTTCTGTTTCAGTTTGTGCTCATTGCCTCTGGTCCTGCCATTGAGCACCACTGAAAAGGGCCAGGATCTATTGACTTTGCACACTGCCTTCAGGTACTTACATATATCAATTGGAGCCCATCTCATCCTTCTTTTCTCTGGGTTAAGCAGTCCCAGCTCTCCAGGTTTGGCCTCACAAGTGCTGAGTAAAGGAGAAGGATCACCTCCCTTGACCTGAGCTCAATACCTTGTCTAACACAGCCAAGGATACCCTTAGTCCAGGCAGACAATACCCACTGCTCTCACCTCATCTACTTGGCCAGAAATTTCACTGTAAAAATCTATCAATTTGGTCAAACATGATTTTCCCTTGGTGAAGCCATGCTGGCCATTCTGTATGATTTTCTTGTTCATGTGCTTGGAAATAGTTTCCAGGATTGGCTACTCCACTGTCTTTCCAGGGATCAAGGTGAGGCTGACTAGCCTGTAGTTCCCTGGATCCTTCTTGCCCTTCTTCAAGACAGGAGTAACATTTGCTTTTCCTGCAGTCTTCAGGTACTTCTTGCAGTTCCATGATTGAGCTAAGTTTATCCAGAGTGGCCTTGCAATGACATTGGCCAACTCCCTGGGCATCATGGGTGCATCCCATGGGCACCTACTGACTTATGCATGTCCAGAGCATCAGGAACTCCAACTGTTATTACTGCAGTTAGAGCAGCACTGAATCTGTGTGTTGTGTTCCTCCCACATACAGTGTGTTTGCTGATAGAGATAGGCAAAGTTAAACAATAAGAAATGCATGCTTAAAAATGAGAGAAGAGAAGAGAGAAAGAGAAGAGAAAAATTAAGGACCAATGAACACCTGTCACTCTGTGATACTCTTAAAAGTTATCTTCATCACTTCTCCCAACCAGCAATTGTTAGCTGCAACTGAGAGAAAAAGGGTTGAAAAGCAGTACAGAGTTTCACACGATGTTCCATGTAAACCAGAGGAATGGCAAAAAAATACCTATTGATATGGCTGTTTTGCCTGGAAGATACTCTCAGTTTCTCGGATTTGTAATAAAAATTATTAGCATATGCAGAAAATCTGTAATAAGTTGTTAAATTGCTGTTGATTTAAGGTAATACATCCACAGCATAGTGTAACTATCACTATTATCTGTATCATGTTTTTTCACAATAATCAAAACGACTGAGTCTTTAATGCTGAAAATAGAACCCAACTTTCACTTCCTAGGGAGAGACCAGGAAAATATTTACTTTTACTAAAAATGGTTGTGTTGGTATAGTTTGTACAATGTCTGTTTGCTTTAGAGTCAATTTTGGCTTTCTGAAAGGGATTGTAAAGCAAAATTTTTCCCCACTCTATCAATATTTGTGTGTTCTGCTCTCACTATTCACCTCTTTGCAAGTCCTGTGCACCTATAGCACTCATTATGAACAGACCTGGCTAAAGGTCTTCAGAGAGAGCTAGGGGTCAGTAATAAGATGTGTCCAGAGATATTTCTAACTTCACACAATGTTGTGCAATGTATATCGCATCTTGACAAAAAGGTAAAGGTCATTGTATCTTGACACAGAAGTAAAGTTCAGTTGCTCATTTCCTTGAATCTAGTGTAAGTACACTTACACATTTTTTAAATCCTATCCTTACAAGTAAAAGGGCTAGGAACTTTTCTTTTAAAAGAAGGATCAATATTCCCATTACAGTACTATATCTAAAGAAAACTGGATCATGGTAAACAAATCCTAGAATGGTTTAGTTCATTCAATGCATGAGAACAATATGAAAGTTAGTTACAAAGTAATATTCTTATATATAACTGGTTTGTGATTGTTCATTCTTTTCTCACTGAGATTTTCTTATCCCACAAATGAGCTGATTTTCTTTTTCCTGAAAAAATTACATGAGCTGACTCTGATGCCTAAAGAGGCTACTGTGGAACAGAGGCTTGACAGAGTTAAAGGAATAAATTAGGTATTTATTAAAAGGCCTTCAAAGGATACGCCTTGGGCAGTACAAGAGCCCAGCCATGGCTCTACCCAAGACAGACCCAAGATGGACACTGAGTCACAAGTTTTCACACTTCTATAAGTTTTGGTCCATTTACATACTGGGATCAATTGTCCAATTACAGCTTCAGGTTATGGAGTCCCATCCTCCCAGTTTGCTTTCTTCAATTTGCCGCTGTTTACACTTTTTGAGCCTGAAGCTTCAACGGTGTCCTTGGTTCTCAGGCTGGAAAAGGATTGTTTTGTCTAACTGAACTGTGAAGAGAACTTGCTAACACTTTGTATAAAGTTCAGAGTCGCACACTAAGGGAGTACAGAATCTGAAAAATCATGAAAGCTGAAACTTAAGGCATCAACTCTACACAGGCGAATGTAGAGCTGTATTTCTATCCCAGAGCAGAAAAAACTCACTACTGATGTTTGCTTAAAATACCAGCCCACAAGCATGGTCTGGGCTAGCAGACACCTATCACTGATCTGCACAGGAATCTGAATCCCCTGTTTAGACACAGCCTGTCCCCACACAGCCAGTCCTGTTTCTGACCTTTTTTCACAGTCCTCAATGGAGCTGTCTTCTGTCTTGGAAACCTATATTTCTTCAAGTAATTTCTTTCTTTGTCAAGTAGGAGAACTTCTCGTCATGTTGTCTAAGAGTGCCAGACCATCCCAGAAAGCAGTCAAAAGAAAGTGTAGAGGAGCAAGGGACTGAATTCTTCAGGCCTTCAGTCGCCAGAAGCAATTCACTGTCAAAGAGACAGCCAGAAATCCTTTTTCCAGCATTGTTGGTCTGCTAATACCCATTTAGGACAAATGCCACCAGCCTGAAATTGAGCTTTCAGACAGGTAAATGTTCCCAGTCCATCAATGGGCCCTGAGACACAGTGAGGCACCACTGCTGCATCTTGAGTTGCTGTCTCTTTTTCCAAATCTCACAACTAGACTGGTACGGAAAGTGGTTGGTTCTTCTCAGGAAACAAATTTACTGAAAAGATTCTGTTCTGTGCTTAACATTTGAAGGGGGAAAGAGAAACCTGTTCTTGATGCACTGATGCCTCAAAGCCCATCTTTCTGTCCTTTCTCCTTGTAGTCCCTGCAACAAGAGAGGTCTTCCACAGCTTTCTGCACATTCTAGTAGTTTTTAGTCTAGAAGTAGACTCAAAGAAGATGATAAAAGAATAAAAGGTAGGGTAGTATGTCCTGACTCTAGGCTCCAGGTTCAGGAAGGTATTAGGGGAGCAAGGGAAGATTGGGAAATGTGTGGGAAGCAGCCTGCAGACAGATTTTTGTACTTGTTGCATGTGTGGGCAGCCACCCACCATGCCTTATGTTATGCACTGAACAAAATGACGTTTTTCATTCAGCTCTCAGAGGACCTGGGCTTCTTTAAAAGGGCTGGGCATACACAACAGCAGGATGCTACATACGAATGTGAGAGGGGCTTTGGGCTTGGTGCTGTGAAACTTATTTTACAAGTGAGAGTAAAGCAGAAAGTTACCATTTGGGATACAAGAAATGTTCTTTCCCTACTCTAGCCAGCCAAGCCAATTTTCTGCCTGTAATAAGAAGGAGAAATTAAGAAATCTACTGCCTTCATGAAGTGAATTATAAAGTACAGGAGGAAGGATAGGAGTCCCTGAGTCACTGAACCATAAAACATGCCAAGTTAGAAGGGACTCATCACGATCATCCAGCCCAACTCCTGATCCCACACAGGACACCCCAAGAGTCAAACCAAATACACACCACGAGAGCACTGCCCAAACACTTCTCGAACACTGTCAGGCTTGGTGCTGTGACCACTTCCCTGGGGACCCTTTTCTAGTGCTCAGACACCCTCTGAGTGAAGAACCTTTCCCTAATATCCAATCTAAACCTCCTCTGATATAACTTCAGGGCTTTCCCTATAGTCCTGTCACTGGGCACTGCAGAGAAGGGATGTCTGTCCCTCCTCTTTCCCACACCAGGAAGTTGTAACTGCAATAAGGTCTCCTCTCAGTCTCCTATTCTCCAGGCTGAACAGACCAAGGATAAAGATACAAAGAGGAGGACTCTTTACATCAGGACAAATCAGAGTAAATCAGAACAAGTGGAACCAGTGCAGCTGCAGATGCTAGAATAGATGATATTTTTCTCATGGAACCAGATCCACAAGGCTATCAACACAGCATGAGGTGGGCAAAGGTCTAGGAAATGTTAATTCTTACTGCAACTATGTGAGTGAGATTCCTCATTTGCTCTATTTAGGTTGTAAATGGCACACGTCAGCAAACCAGTATCACATGCAGCCCTGGTGGAGTTCAGCAATGGCAAATGTGTATCAATGCTGGCAATGGAGGTAGAACTGTCATGCAATGAGTATCAATAGAGTAAGGTAGTCTGGCATTTCAAAAATATTGGGCATCATAAACACAGCTGACGTGTCTAATGCTCATAAGATGTGACTGAGAGACACTAAAGTATTGTGAGCAGCTGTCTCGTCTTTCAGTTCTTTATATAAGTCGGGGATTTTTTTTCCATGGATGTTGGAAGGAATGTGTATCTGCTAAAGGCCGAGAACAGCTGGGCATTTTTTCCCTCTGGAACCTGATAATGTTGTCTTAGGTTTCAATGGACCAGAAATACCCACACCTAGTGTTAAATCCTGGAAGGAGGACTTCGATATATTGAAAGTGATGGCTTACTGTGGGTCATCTCAGAATCTGGAGGATGAAATTGTACTATGAGTGAACATTAACGTTTGAGTTCCTCTCAGCCAGGACTGTGAAGTCACATGAGGTATGATATTCAGAGATGCCCCAGAAATTCAAAGTATGGATATGATTGAAACTGTGATGTCCCAAAAATATTCTTGTTAGGGCAGCCATTGGAACAGACACAGGAGAACACTGTAAATGTAGGTATGGATCTGTGTGTTGCCGTGGTTCAAATGCCACAATGTAGTTGTAAAGTACACCAGCACTCAGTCAAGAGCTTTTGGGAAGTACCAACAGCAGACTGTCACAGTGGAAGGTGAGGTAGGAGCTCAGTGTGACAGAAATGGAGGTGAAATGCATCAAAAAGATGAGGGAATTCATGTTGCTTGGAAACACAGCTGAGACTGTGCAGACTAATACCTGATAGTAGAGATGAAGCAGTTTTTGCTTGGACCAGTACTGCAACACATTTCCTACATAAACCTCTACAGTTCAAATGATATATTTAAAACATTTAGATTTAATTCCATGCTTAATATGCTAACTAGAATTAAGAAAAGAACATTTAAAAGTTTGGAACTGCTAGGCTGGAACAAGAATGATCACTTATTAAGCATATTAATTTTTCTTCATGAGTGATGAATCTTGAAAACCACAGTGATTTGTCAAAATAATTAAATTCCATTTGCTTTTGAGATATAAATGCCTACACAGCTTGCCAAAGTAATCCTTGCTTGCTACTCAGAAGACTAAACTTCCATAAATGTACTTTCTAAACCACATTTTTTCTTTTTCGTTTATGAGGTAAGAGAAAAAAAAATCATTATTTTATTCATTCTGATTATAATCTTCAATGTTGTTCATGCTAATCCTGCCAAAATAATTTGTTTTTCAGAATCAGGCTCACACGTAGCACAGGGATAAAAAAGACCCATTTCCTCAATGGCTGACAGGCTAATTTCATTCTGATTTGCTTTCATCTGTTTTAGCAACAATTCAGGCAACTAACTCAAACATATTTTGATTGAAAAAAAGGCTCAACTTGGTACTGAAAATTATGAACAGCCAACATTCACCAACAAATCTCAAATTTATAAGAATCCAATATGTTTTTAACATATTATTTTATTTAATGTTTCTTTATTCTTTCAAATCAAGCACTTAGATCAAATTTCCCTCTGCAGTTAATATGCCTGTAAATTGTCATTTTGTTTTAAAATGAAGTTGATATTCACAGGAAGTCAGTTGCCTACAGGATGTGGATCTTCAAAGACAAAAAAAAGACTATTTTGATACTTTAAGTAATGTTTAGGCTGCTTCAAGAGCTCTTACTGAGAGTTAAAGCTAGGATAGGCTGCATTAGATGAGAACAGCACTGGATATTGATAGCATTTGGCAAACACATACAATATATTTTGGAATAAACTACTATAGTAGCAAACACATTTATTTAAAAATACTTCAAAAATCTCAGCTGTTAATCTGGTTTGCCAACATTCAAGTCTTTTATTTCCTTCTCTTTTTCCTACCCCCTGCTTATCTTAACCCTGCTGATCTTACCCTTTTTTGTTTATAAGGTCTACCAGGTCAAGGCTGTCTCTCATTAAAGTTGTACTTTTTATTGCGTTGCCTTCAATCATCGTGCTGGAAAATGCTCTCTATGGCAAGTAATGTAAATGGGCTTGTATGTATATTGTTTATGATTCAGGTCCTTTGGGACAAAGATCTACATCCATTCCAGCAGGAATGGATGGCAAGACAGTGGCCAGAGTGGCAAGAGAGAGAGAGCACTGTGATTCAAGGACGACTCATTGTCCCTTCCATCTCAATAACATGGGCCTTCCATCCATGGAAGGGGGTTACGACCTGCTCTGAATCCCTAACTTGGTGGTACAAGTCTTCCTGGGACATTCCCGGAGAGCCATAGTGGGCTGAGCCTACTCAGGTCACCTTCCTGCTGCACGCAGCACTGGAATCCCCATACACGTTCTCCTGTCAGTGTTTGGGAGCAGCATGAGGGATGCTGCTCTGCAAGCAGAAGCAAACCCGAAGCTGAGGACAACACCAAGGCAGGGAAAGAAGCAGCCCTGATGAAAAGAGCCAAGTACCTGAATGAGGAAAGCAGATCAGGTCTGGTGACTGGAACAATGGTTGGACATGGCCCAGTGATTGCCAGTCTAGTCTATAGTGCTCAGACAGGTCAGTGACCAGGTCAGAAAGTCAAGTGTGTGGATTGGAGGCAGAATCAGGGAGGTATGACCACTCATACTTTCAGCATGACTCAGGCACAGAACCAGGATGACAACCTGAGCTTACGTCCTGATCCAGAGAATAAGGGTAAGGCTCCACAAAACAGCTCCTCATGTATCTCCTCAAAGCCCTTAATGTATCACAGTTGGTCCTGAGTCCAACTGTCAGACAGATTCCCGGGATGAGGGAGGATTCATGCTGGTAATTCTCAGCTGTCCTAGAAATTAACTGATTTTGTTCATTTTGGAGTATGAGCCCATTTTAAGTTAACCTGAAGATTAGGAAACTGAACTGACTTGGCAGAGTTATGTATGTATGCATATTCTGTATGTACACATATCCTACAGGACATCCTAAACATTACCACAGTATCCTCTGCCATAGCAGCAAGGGAGCAGTAACCTCCTCTTCTAGAGCTGAGATAGAATTTAATTTATGTTTTAACATATTCAATTGTTTTTCTTGTTTATATATCTTTAATACTCTGAACATGGAGACTCTGAAGTATTTTCATAAATAATAAATTAATCTTGCTAAGTCCCTAGTGAGATTTTCTTCAATTTCTAGTAGAATAAAATCAAAATATGGAGCTAGGAGGCTGCTGCCTATACTAATTTATCAGCTTCCTAAGTCTGAAATTACAGTAATTTTCAAACAACTTCAAGGTTTTTTTCAAATTTCACTTAGGTAGATTTAAAACAATGATATTACTAAAAATTTAATAGTATGGAGAGTGTTTATGAGATATATATATCATTAATTCACATAGATTAATGGATACCTTTCATTAAAAAGTAGTCTTTAATATCCAGCAAATGAGTATATATATATATACATATATACCAGTAGAAAATTAAAACCATATATACCAACTTTTAGAAGCATATTTATATGTACACATTCAATATTGTAATTTTAATGTTATATTTAATGTTATTAAAGCATAATGCATGGTTTTAATATTCATTTCATATGTATTTTAAGACTTCATTGAGTTTAATATTCCAAACACAGCAAACAGTTTATGCCAAATACCTCATTATCCATTTGTAAAAACAAATATCTTATAACAACAGTAATTGGATAAGAAGATGTAAAATACAAGTTTGAAAACTAGCTATAAAGGAAATGGCTTGCAAAACATTACCTAAAATATGCCAAGGAAAAGTATTTTTGTCTACCCCTTTCAATTTATGAGACTCTACTGATTCTAAGATCATTCACAATATATGAAGGTGCGAATCATATTCTTGGAGCAACAGCAAACATGCCATACACATTTCACAGGCAGAAACATTGGTGGAATGAGATGTTCAGAGGTCCTTTAGTCCTGGATACCACTTTGTTGCCAAGCCATCAATTATGACATTTTGAGCCTGGCAGTCCAGCTAATTCTCAGCCTATCTAACAGTTGCTTCATCCAGCTGATGTGTCTTCAGGTTCCCATTGAGTTCCCTGCGGAAGATGTCAAAAGTCTTAAAAGGAAGGTATATTACATCCAACAAAATACAACAGCAAAGAATAGTAAAAAGTACTTCAGTTGCCCAGTGCATACCAGTCATGTTTTACTGTGCTTCTCTCATAGATATCAAACCATTCCTTCCCTTTTGTAAACAACAAAGCCAGTGTCTAAAAGTGAAACAAATGCATGTGCAAATGAACTCTCCACAAACCAACTGTACATGGCAGAGAAATCAAGTAACGCTATCTCAACATCTTTGGGAGAATAACCTGAAGAGACAACAAAAAACACCACATTTCTCATATAAAATATCCAGGACTCTATTGTCTAGGTCAAGTGAAAACCACATTCATTTTGTTATTTCTGTAATGAAGAAGCAGATTTCAGAGCAAGTTCTAAAAGTTTACAATGTTGGACCTAGAAGAGCCTTCTGTTCTTCTGACCATCAAGTTACCAGCCTCATATAAAATGAATCCAGGAATGTATCTTGTTTATTGTAGTCAAGCTGTCAAGCTAAAGCTTAACAAGAGGTATCTGAAAAATACTCTGTTTCTTGTCTAAAAATATAAAACAAGATCAACTGTTTTATTAGCAGTTACTTTCCATATGCCTCTTTCTTCCTATGTTTTATTGGTTCTGTGCAGAAGTGGTATTATTTTGGATGTCTAGAAGAGATGTAGTATTTGTATTGTGTACATAGTTCTGCAGGCTAACTGATGGGCAGGTATACATGAACGAAAGCTTTTAGAATTCATGACAGAGACTAGTTTTATTTGACTAAAATAATCATCCAGCCAATAGTAATACAGCGAACCTATCAATAAACATTGTGCAATTTGATATTTATTTAAATGAAAGATGATTGTCTAATCCGGCCATTTACATTTTTTTAAAAAAATATGATTTCATAGAATAAGCAACTTCCTGATGGCACAAAGCCACAATTTCTCTTTGAGGATGTACATGCACCCTTAATTAAGGAAGCATCCCTTAATTTTATACTTCAAGATTGCTAAAGGGAATGTATTCTATCAGTACAGAAGTTGACCCTTAGATGTTTTTGTAGATGTACAGAAGGGCATTTGCTAAATAGCACATGATATACTCTTCTCTCAAAGAGGATATTGCATTCAAAATTCTTCCTTTTATATATTAAAAGTTTCTAGATTTTCACTTTTTTTTTCCTTCAGAAAACCTAAACTCAAGTGAGGAATAAAAATCTACTCTGCAACTACTTCTAAGAACCCAATTTTAAGGATGCAGACAAGATCTGGAGGCTTCTTTATTGATTGGAAAATTATGCTACATCTTAAATGAACAAGCGTGCTTTTGATCATGTATACATGTAATTTGACAAAAGTGTGACCTTCACTGCTCCTTTACAAATTCTCCAGGTTTTCCTAATGAAGAAGTGTACCAATTGACTTTTAATCAAAGTAAGGAAGAATACACTAACCATCTGTCACTTTGCAGAGCAGCTGCATGGAAGAAGACTTTAATGAAGATCTCTTGCTTGGCCCTTTCTGTTTTGGAGTAAATCAACTGAGAAAAACTCAACAGTAGTTTAAGAGATCCAATGTTTCCTTCATTTCTGAGTTCCTGCCTTCCTTCTTCTTGCCTTCCTTTTCCTTCCTTTCTTTTCCTGATAATTTGCTTTCTAGTTAGTCACAAGCTTCTCTATTCTAAGACACAACCATCATCAGTTTCAATTACACTATGATACAGAGTTCTAAAGGCCTTGATCTAGGAACATACCCAAGATTTTCCTCATCAAACCACAGTAGGGCCAGCTCAGTAAGATGCAATCACGTGGGCAACGATAACCCTGCAGCTGATTACATTCATTCTAATACTCCACACTCATTATTTCAAATGTCTCCAGGCTCACCCAGGTGTATGGGAGGTGTGGGGGATTGTGTTGCCTTTTGGATAGTCCTGTATGGTTATCTCCTTAGGGCCATGATGATTTCTGGTCTTGTAAAATGTAGCAATATTGATGACACATTTGTCTTTCATAAGTTAAGGCATCAGAGTCTCACAGAAGAACGATAAGCTTTGTTTAGAAAAGTATCAGAAAATGAAGAAAACATAATAAAACTTAAGCAGAGAAGCCAAAAATGTAGATTTTACCAGATAAAGTAATAAGGTCTTCAGATCTACAAGAGATCAACAGGAATGACAAAACAATTTCAAAAACAAGCTGAGGAGTTTACCAAAATTTTTTTGGAAGATAGCATCTTTCCACTATGAAGGAAGGAAATCTAATGCCTGTATGTATGTTTGAGGATATAAAATGGTAATCATGTAGTGAACTGATCCTTGTTCTCAGATTACTGTACCAACCTGCTTTTGCTAGTCTCTGGGTGTGATGTCATTGTAAAGAGGAATATCACCTAAGCAACTCTATAATGCTAAAAAGCTTATAGCTGAACTGTGTAGAAGGAAACAGATGGGGCAGTATCTGGAAATTTTATTTGTCAGATATCGCCCATCTGTTTCTCTCCCTATCTGCATGTTTTGCAGTAATATCCATTTTTAGGAAGGCAAGTCAATCTAATTCTACAGAATTGGTTTAATCTCCTGTTTTATTATTATTTTTTAATTTTTATTTTTTACAATTCATTAATAGCTGGCAGGGAAACATAAAACCCACACTGGTGATTCATCCAAATAATTTTAATTTCCATTCCATGAGAGGCAAAGTTATACTTCAGGGCAAAATTAGTAGATGTTAACTTTTCTTATTAATTTGATCTAACAATTTTGACAGTTTTTCACATACAACAGACCTCCTAAATGAATGAATGGTAGAAAGTATTTTAAAATGCATTCTAAAACTGAAACAATTATGTGTCATTTCAGACTAAGTTCTAGTTTCTTGGTAATGAGTAGCTATTAAAATCAGAAAGTCTTTTTTGGCAGCTATCTGATTCTCTGAAAATAGAGCCACAAAAAGCTTTGCATCAGGTATATTATTTATGGAGAGTACATGAAGACTTTGGTGCTAAAATTTAATTATGGGCTGAGAAGTTCTATTTGTTTTCTACTTCATATTCTTAGCTAAACATAAGCTAATATAATGTCAATGACATTGCTCTTCTATTTTCACAGGATCAAAATTAAAACAAAAGCCACTTAAAATAGCAGCATAGGCATAAAGGAAATTATTAGAAGTCAAGACCAGAAATAAGTGGCACTTCAAAATGGCCCGCAGAATCCAATATCAGGCAAGACCATGACTCCTCTCTGTTCCTTATGTGTAAGTACCAATACAGAGGTACTAACAGATGAGCATTTAGCTTTTATAAGAGTCAACGATAAATAATGACAGTAAGTGGGTTGAGTGTACTAATTAATCTGACTAATTACAGGGGTGGTGAGCAAGGCAAAATGGAGGGGTTGAAACAAAACTAGCTCTATTCTGAAATGAACTCCATCCTGATGCCATGTGTAGCTCATCAAACTGTAACAACTCTGCTCTTGACTCTAGCTCCCTCAGAACAGGGACTGCTGTTGCTGTCATCCTCTCTCCACAGTCTTCCTAGCCAAATTATAGTTACCCTTTCTTTATTCCCTAAGCCCAGGCCTATCCTATCCTCCCCCTCTTCTTTTGATTATTTTTCTTTTCTTTCCCCCTTAATTTTACAGGATTGCTTTCTGACCTGCAGCTATCTGCATCAGTTTTTAAACTGACAATACTCGGTGACCCTGGCAACAGAGGGCTTCAGAAGAACAGTTTTCTATCAGTGTTAGATTCGCTCTTTTCTTCATGTGTCCTTTGTCTACTTTGATCTTTAATTCTGGCTTCTACTTTGATATTGATTCCTAGTCACATATCTCATTTCTTTATCCCCTGTCCATCTTTTAACTTGTCTTTTGCCAGCCCCTTCCCTAACGCCTCCTTTGCGTGATCACAAACCTGGCACGAGGACATCCCGGTTCCTCCTGACTTGGGTCCAAATCACAGACCGTGTCTCACCTTGCCTCTAAAATGGGTTAATTCTTTGATTCTTGTGGTTCACATATTTCAACTTATCCTAAGTGCTGTATCTGAATCTTGTCTTTATCCTTTAAACCTCATTTTTTATGTTTATTTTCTTTATCCTTTGATTGCAGTCCACTTAAGAACACAGGACAGGGTCACGCAGGTTACCAAATCCATTCCTCCTGCCTTTTGCAGGCAAGTTTGTCATGGAATTACTTTCATAAATCTGCCAAGGTCTACTTCTAAATTGGTTATTTTTTTCCCCTCTGCTCTCCTAACAGAAGCTGTTTCCACACCTTATGATTAGAAACTATCTTCCATTTTCCAGCCTATACTGGTCTACATCTTGCTTATGCTCTTTTCCTTTTATGACAATTCCATCCATTAACATCCCTGTTACACTTAGAACTGTCTCACAGCTTATTTTCATAGGTTAAACAAATCAAACCTTTCTAATCTGTCCCAGATAAGCTCTCCCTTCCCCAGAGGCCTCTGCTCTGTTCAATTCTGAATAAATTCTTCAACATGCGTGATTGTAATTCCCTGTGTTATCCTAGGTGGGATGCAACAGTATTAATTTTCATATCCTCACTGGAGATATTTTCCCTGATGCTAGGCTTTATGTATCCTAGACTTTACTTGCTTATTTCATAGCTGCATCATTCTGGTGACTCAAAAATGCCTTGTGACTCACTGTCTTCCACCCAGGAGTTTGGGATATATTCTTTATTGATCATTCTCATAAGAAACTGTTCCTGATAGCCCTTATTGGCATGACCCAGGATCTCACAGCATTTAGGATCTTCTGGTATTTTATGCTTGAGTCATTGAGAATAAAAATTCTATAAACTCACAATGTATATTTGTATACATAAATGCAAAAAATTTACAAAATATACATTGGTCCTCCCCAGTCCCATTTTATCAGCAGAATTAACCTAAAAGCCCCTCTCTTTAATGCAAAGACATGAAAATATTAAGTCATATTGGTTCCCAGATGAGTCCTTATCTGATTTTATGCACATCCTACTCTCAGCCCAGCAGTTCCATCTTGAGTACAGACTACCATTAATGCTCCTTTAGCCACTGCTTTAGCTGAAAAACTTCTTACCTAGCTTGTCATGGCCCTGGGTGCAGCTACAGGCTCTGCTACAGGCTCTGCAGCCTTGTCTCCCCACTCCTATGGGTTTGTCTGCCTGTGCTCAAAGCCATTTCTGACCTGGCACAGCCATGTAACCTTGTGTCAGGCAGTGGTGACACATTTGATGTAGGAGGAAGAGCTTGGAGAAACTTCATTGGTTTCTCCCTGCATTTAAGGAGTGGATGCTGCATTTTAGTTCTAGCCCTTGCTCCAGTCCCAGCCTGTTTTACATTGCAGATACACCTGTGCATCACTTTGCACCTCACTGATCCTAACCCTGATTTGCAGACTTGATCTCAGACCTGTCTCCTGCCTATGAACTTGTCTGGAGACTTGTAATTTTGTTTCATCCTTGTTATTACACCCAGATCATTCAGAGACCGCAGGAGGACACTGCCCTGCTTACTTCAGTGGTGTCACTTCATCTTCTAATGTGCTTCCCTTTCTGGAGCAGTCCACTTTTGCTGCTTATTGATACAGCTTGGCATTTTATGGTATGAAATTATTTCCTGTGGTTCAGATGTGAAAAATCATTGAATTGGTCAGCAGGTCTTCCTGGCATCTCTTGCCTCTTGGTGTCCCCAAAATATTAAAAGTTTGTATCTCTGGTGCACAGTTAGTTAGTCAGTATTGGCTCTGTCAGGTGATGAGGTACCCGGGTATGCCAGCAGTGCTGCTAAACCGAAACCAGGCTGAATTCTCCCAACATATCCTCACATTAAAGACTACACAGGCTCAACAGCAGGATAACCTAATAAAAAAAAAAAAAAACTCAGGTAAATAATCTGTTGTATTTAATATTGGTGTAATATTGATATTTGGGGAAGTAGGGCCCCCCCCTACAATGAATCTGCTCTCAAATTCACGGAGATCACAAGTCATGGAGATATTTTCATTGGATCTGATGAGACCGTAACACAAAGCACCAGAGGTTCCCACCCTCAGGTCTCACCTCCAGTTTCCACAGTCTGCTTCCGGAGTATTACCTGAAACTCGTCTGCAGCACTTGCAGCTTTTGGAGCCCTGGAAGGAATTTCTCCAGCTGGGGGAGTATGCAACTCATGTTAGTATGGCTTTTATGCAGCAGCTGCCACTATGCTTGACCAAATTCAACCAATAAATATGTCAAACCTATGTTGATGTAGTCAGATCCCTAAGTAAGAAACTGGCACTAAATTCTCCAAGTTACTGACATATACTTGGGTTGGAGTGTTTATCAGTTGTACTTAATTCACTAGATTATTCCTCTTGCACATATACACAATTCCTTGCAATCAAAATTTTTGCATGAAGGGAATTCCAAAGGGAGAAGCAGCCAGAAGAAAGTAGCGACTGTTACTGCTTGTAGGGAAACATCTCACACAGTAAATAAATATTGATAGTGATAAAACTGCGGATAGAGTTGTAAACACCATCTCCCTCTCTGTCCCTCCCAGTTCCCTGATTATGTGTACTTCCACAAATAAGCAAGTAGCTGACAAGATGAAAATCATCAAGGTAAACCTTGAACCTGGGTTTCTCAGTAAGAAGTGCAGAAGATTATACATACATCATTATTTGGCAAGAGGACTAGAGTATTTCCCATTGACTTACAAGTGACAAATTACTGAGCCATACAAGAGCATCCTTGTTGCTGTCCTATGCTGGAGGAGCAGTTTCCCAAAGGCCATGGAAGCAATGAGTGTCCAGTAACAGGACTCCCAGCAGCAGAGCTCAGGCCATTTGGGGAGAAATCTCAAAAGAGACATTTTGTGATAGGCTTCATCAGAAGAGAAACAGTGAGTCTGCTTGGAGTAAGATGACAGAGAGAGAAACAAATTATGTGCTAGATGGAACAGTCTATTATGTGCAAAATTCTGCGTTCCTCGAATGTTGGGTTTGGAATGACAAGCAAATTTAGCAATGGAAAATGTTGTGGCTTGAGAGCTGAAATAGACACTGCACCAAACGTATGCTTATCCTCACTGTTGGCTACAGCGATGAACACATAGATACTGAAGTATTTATGTTGCAAAATACATAGAATTGCTTAATCTTGATGTGAATTACAAGGGCAGCTCAATTTCAAGCGCTGTGGTACAAGACTTGTGAAGACGACCATCCGAGTGAGAACCAGGCTGCCTGCACAGTCATGGTTTTATGCCACAGATACATTGTGAATTGAGCCCAGCTCACTCTTTCTAAACCAGCCCATTACGTCCTTTCTCTGTGTGCTCACATACAGGTTGAGAGCCTCGCTGTTCCATGATGAAACCTGTTTTTTATGGACTTTTATATAGCAATTTTTTTTTCAGGAGAACTGTGCAATAGTTTTTAATCCATATTTTATTTTAGTGCAAGGTTAATTTTTCTTTTATGCAGTAATATGGATTTTTTTCCCCTCTGTCATACCTAGCTAGCGCTGACATACCCACTCCCGGGCATGGCAGGAAAAATGTGCTTGACTCCGTCGCAATCCTCGTTTCCCAAGTGCCTTCCCAGAAAGCTATTTTTTTTTCCCCCGTCACAGCACAGGTATTTTTTTCCCTCTGTCGGATAACCTGACAAAGGCTAATTCAAACGGCGAGCACACTTCCAGGCGAGAACGCTTCCCGGCTCCGGGGAGCGGCCGTCGGGCAGGCACGTGCCGCCCTCCTCGCGCGGCGCCTCGTGCCCGCCCGGCTCCTGGAGCCTGGAGGTGGAGGTTGGAGCCTGGAGCTGGAGCCGCGCTGTTGCCCGGCCCGGTGGGCTCGGGGGCTCCTCCCGGGCCGTGCTCCGACCCCTCGCTGCCCACCGGCCCCGCTCGCTCCTCCGCGGCCGGCGGCGGGGCGGGGAGTGCGTGCGAGGGGGCAGGGGTGTGTCCTGTTCTCCTGCTCCCTGCCCGGGGCACCGGGGTGTCCTCGCTTCGCCCGGCGGCTGCGGCTCACTCGGCTGGCCGTCCCGCGGCGGGACGTGTCGGCTGCCCGGGACGGGAGCCATGGCTCGCGAAAGTTTGCCGCTGCTCCTGCTGCTGGCGGCGCTCGGCAGCCGAGGCCAGTCGCCGTCGCCGCCGCCGCCGCCGCAAAGAGGTACGGGGGAGCGGGGAGCCCGCGCCTCGCCCGCCCGGCCGGGACCGCGGAGTACGCGGAGGGGGAGGCGACCTCGCCAGAAGCTCGGGAGTCCTTGTGGTGACGGGAGGGACGAGGGGACAGGGACCGAGCGTGACAAGTGACCCCCAGCCTGCAGAGAGAGGACTCGGCGGGCGGCAGCACCGCTGGTACCTCGGCCAGGCCGAGGAGAGGCTGCTGCGGGGGCTGCGCCGCGGAGCCGGCACATCCCGCCTCCCGCGGCAATGCCCGGCTCCTCACACACGCGCTTAATGATCCGGTTCGGAGCGGCGCAGATGGGCAGAGCTGTGGCGGGACGCGCAGGGGGAAATCACGTAGGTGAGGGACCGCTGGAGGACGCGACCCGGTCCCCGAAGCGTCACAAAAGCCTTACGGGCTGATCTGCTGGCATCCCTCCTCCAGCCGGGATGTGCCCGTCTGCTGGCATCTCTGTGACAGGGGAAGCTTGATAGGCTGTGGTGAAACACGTGTGGGCTGCCTGTACTGCTTTTACTTCAGGTGGCAATTTGATGCACTTAGCCCGTCAGAAAGCTTTTCTCGGTGTTAAAAACTAACCGGGACTGGAATGGGAACAGAACCAATTGTGTCCTGCTTGGGTGGTAAATGTCTTAGACATACCATTATCATGCATTATACAGCGTTTAGGTGTGTTGACACTACAAGGTTTTTTTTGGTTTTTTTTTTTTTTTTTTTTTTTTTTTCGTTTTTTTTTGTTTGCTTTTTCAGTTAGTGTTCTGTGGAAAGATCAAAAAAGGGTGTTGTACAAGTGTGGGAGAAATAAACTTTAGTCAATTTCTCAGCTCTCATAGGAAATCCTTAAAACCATCCTTCAGTCCACAGTATTCCTTCTGGTGCTTACATTTGTGCTCATTTTTAGCCTTGCTGAAATGAATTCAGTTAGAAGATACTGTGGGTGTGTCAAAATAAAATTAATTCAAGCCACTGGATTAACAGCTATTTTTCCTTTGACCCTGATGTCACATAATAGGGTGAACATTATGGATCAGGAATTTTTACCATTTAGGGCTTACTTTGGAAAACATGATGCACTGACATTTCATGAGAAAAAGTCCCAAGCAGCTGACTCCTTAATATGAATTTTACTGTGTGGCAGTTGATCGAATGTCTGTGTAGATAAAAACTCATCCAGAATTAGACTGTGTTTAGATGATGACTTATTGGTAAACATGGAAGATTGGGATTTTAAAATTAGAGCATTTAAAATACAGTACATAATGCATTTTCTTCTTGCTGATTTATTATTTTTTTTTATCCCTAATTAATTTTTTTGGCTAATATTGGTATGGCATTTCTTTTAGTATTCTCTTTATCTCTCTCACACACACACATACACACAGACACACTTTTAGAAAATGTCCTTTTGTTTATGCAGTATCATGGTTTCCTTTAACCTCTACAATGAAGGGATATATTAATTATTTCTGTTTTAAATTAGAAGTGGGTGTGTTTGGTGTTCATTTGCTGCATCACTGATATTATAAGTGAGTTCTGGCAATTCCTTGAGGAATCCTAGGACTTTTAATTAAATGTTAATGTGGTGATGGGACCTTCTAAACTTAACAGTTGAATTCAAGTCCTGTCCTGCCAAATTTTTATGCCATTTACTATCTTCTAAATTTCTTTTTAAGACCTATTGCAGCTGCTAGGAGGTGCTAGCACTATGTAGATGTCACTGTGTTGCCCACTATAGACAAAGAGGTAATGAACTCCTCTGTAATGCAAAAAGTTATGAAAGTCTGACTTCACTGAAGTCCTGGGGGATTTTTAACATGTACAAGAATGTTACTGGACCCATGGTTTGTATCTTTAGGCTTACAGCTTTTGTTTTTTGTCTTAAATGTTATTTGGTAATAACCATAACGTTGGATGCTAAGTATGGCTTACTAATTGTTAGCACCAGTTGGATGTCTCAGAACAAAATTATGTAACAGAGCTGCAACACTTTGAAAGACAGTATTTGAGACATCACAATGAATTCCCATGTTGTTGTGTAGAACAGAACAGTTCAAGAACATTTTGCACCTCAAAGATGGGAACAGTCTGTATTTCCTTTTTTGTTTCTGTTCTTGTGGTTAATTTTTTTTCTTTTTAAATTGTTAGAAGACTTACTGTGGTCAGAAACCTGGAGTTAATTTCAAGCTGTTTTTTTATTGTTGTTACTGGGTTTTTCTTTGTTTTGTTTTTTTTTGTTTGTTTGTTTGTTTTGTTTGGTTTGGGTTTTTTTTGGTTTTTTTTTTGGTTTGGTTAGGTTTGGTTTTTTTTTTTTGGTTGTTTGGTTGGTTTTTTGCTACACATATTATCTGTTCTAATGTTGTTTGAACTCTAAATAGTCATGCAAAATTTCTCTCATGGTTTAACCCCAGGCATTGACCAAATACCGTACAGCCCCTTACTCACTCCTTCAATTCCTTCAAGTCCCAGCAGGACTGGGGAGAAAATCAGATTGGTAAAAGCTAGAAAACTCACGGATTGATATAAAGGCAGTTTAATAGGTGAAGTAAAATCTGTGCAGGCAAACAGAGCAAAACAAGGAATTAATTCACTGCTTCCCATGGGCAGGCAGGTGTTCAGCCATCCCCAGGAGAGCACGGCCTCATCATGCATAACAGTTACTTGGGAAGACAAACACCATCATTCCAAATATCTCACGCTTCCTCCTTCTTCCTCCCACTTTATATACTGAGCATGATATCATATGGTATGGAATATCCTTTTGGTTATTTGGGGTCATCTGTCGCAGCTGTGTCTCCTCCCAGTTTCCTGTACACCTCTGGCCTCCTCACAAGAGTGGCAGTACAAAAAGCAGAAAAAGCCTTGGCTCTGTGTAAGGCCTGCTAAGCAATAACAAAACCATCTCTGTATTATCATCACTGTGTTCAACACAAATCTAAAACACAGCCCCATGTGATCCACTATGAAGAAAATTAACTCTACCCAAGCTGAAACCAGTGCAGTTTCTCAGAAAATGGAAGAATCAGAACCAGAAAGGCATGTGCATTCTTCAACAGTGTTTCTTAAAGATGTGCACAACTTGCAGTTAAGGCAAATTGACTGAAGTGCTATGTAATGTTCCTTTGAATCTTGAACCTTGGTTCATCCTATTCAGTGTGGAATGGGAGAGAACCAAAATAGTAGTAATTTAGAAGGTAATGTAAAATTTCTTTTGATCTTGAATTAATGCATTTTTAAAAGGATCTCAGTATCTGTTATGGGAGAGAACAGAAGCTATGTGTCTGTGAAAGGTGTGAGTGGAAGGGACCGGGCTAAGGAACTTACACTGCACAGTAACTTGATCTGTAGTGTCAGCTGCTGACATCAGTGGAGATAATTCATGGAGTACAGGTGCTTTTAGCGTGTGTGGAAGGAAGTGTAAGTTGACTCCAAGTGGTGATGTATATAGGATGCTTATAAAGTCAAAGTGAGATTTCTCACTCGAAGGAGAAATGAGAGGTGAACATCAGCATGACTAGTGCCCATCTGTTAGGCAGTGGATGGTGTCAGTCAGGTCAATATTTTTGAGGCTCTCTGTAGGTGTACATTTTTTAAACAAGTTTCCAGAGAGTTTAATTCAAAACTGTGTTCTCTGTATTATGTCATTGAAACTAGGACTTACAAATTCCTTCCCACATATAAAGCTGTGTGTATATTGTACCCTATACTCTGAAAAGTCGAGACAAGGCTAATAGGACATAAGTTTAGTATTTCTGAATGAAGAATGAAGAATGTGTGTAGACTTAGATTCTCTCTTTCCTGAGATAAAAAACACCCCAGATGCTTTGTTTATGTAATCTGTAAAAGCAGAAGTCAAGTTTCCTCTTTCTTCATAGGGATTTCTTTGAAATAAGGTCAATTTCAAAACTCACTAACACCACCCAGCTCTAATGGAGAGCATTTCCATCGTGGCTGATGACATTTAAACATTCAAAGCATTCTGCTGGCTGTATTTGGAGAACAGAACTTGTAAGAGATTTAGTTGGTAAATTTGTTTTCTCTTTCCTGAGAAAACAAAGCTTAAATGATTGTTTATCAGCTTGTTCTCACCTAAATAAATTTTGAGTCTTCTATCCAATATCAGCAAACATAAAAACAATGCAAAAATCTTTAAGATATGATCAATGAAAATCAATGGCTATTTAAGAGAAAGAGTCCCAAAGTACTTTATCTTCTGCAAGAGGAAAGGTAGATTTTAGCCATTATCTAACCCATGCAGTCCATATAAGTCAACATGTGTAGAACTCTGGCTTCAAAAACATGAAGGAGGATACGTCCGTTGTGGGGCCTGGTGTCTTAGAATGCATAAAATTCTGTGGCTTTTTTTTATTTTTTTAATTTAAAAGGACTTAATCCGGCTTCAGGATTTTATAACAAGTAACGAGCCTTGTTCACTGAAGGTATACTGCAGTGTAGTACAGTCTGTGTGTTCCCTTTTCACAGTCAGTCTGTATGCTGTTTAATGTTTTGGCAGATAAATTTTTGATGATCTGGAAATTATGATTTCTATTCCTTTTTTATTAGTATTTATTTAAATGTATGTGTACATGATCACAGTCAGTTCTAGCAACTCTTTTAGCAGTATTTGCTGCTGTCTGATCAGTAGGGATTAACCAGCCCCACAATGCTGCTCTCAAATATATGTTGTGATTGCTTTTAACTTTCTACTTCAAAGCTGTTGTCCATATCACTTTCTTGTGGTTTAATAACTGGCTGAGAAAGTGAGAGCAGAGGGAATTAATACGTGTTTAAGGTTTAGAATGTGAGAAATAGTAAAGGGCCAGCCTAAGGTGTTAGAAATAGGTAGAATTGCCCAGACTGACTGGAGACATGAGTTTTTTGTGTACATGCTTTAACTAGAAATAACCACAGCCAAAGAAAATGAGGTAGATCTTGTACAAGAATGTGTGAATTTCTCCAAGCAACAAATAAGAACATAAGATGGTAAGACACACTTTATATTTAACCTCCTTATTTTTCCTCCCTAATTTTTCCTCCGAGTTTTTTACATGAGTCATTCTTATTAGGCTTGAAATGCTAAAGTCAGAACAGTGGTTCTTTAACCTGTTCCAAAAATCCGCTTTAAAATAATACAGCAAACAATCATTTTTAATTAATTCAGGCTGGAGGAAGGAATCCACCCACACATGTTCCAATTTCTTATCCAGCTACTTGGACTGACAGTTTTTTGAGATTATAGTACTTTGGAATAAGAGGCAGCATGAATTCCTGGTGCAGGGTGGATTTTTCTTTTCTTTTCTTTTTGTTTTCATTTTCTTCCTCCCCCCCACCCCCATGAAGTCCAGACTCCTCATATTTACAGGTCAGGAATGGTGGTAGGACACAAATACATGCAAACGTGAACCAGTGTGCATACCTAATGATCTCCTTTTCTTTCCCAACTTTTTTTCATAGATGATGATTACTTAATTGCTGGATATTTTTCTCTTAACCAAGAGCTCTGTCTAGAATATGTGAGCTCATATGTCACACACTAGCAACTCAGGCCACACTAGCAATCATACAGACCAAATCTTGCTTGCAGATGTAAAATACAGACCAAAATGTTATGTTTGTTAAACTTTATTCCATCCGTGTATTTGAGATAGGAAAGGGAATTCCTTGTGTTTGCCAGTAAAGCTATTTCATGAGCTGGCTCCTGCTGATGACTCCATGTTATTTATTCTCTTTTACCAGCTACTGTAGTTGATAGCCAATTCATAGTTTCTGTTTTTCTACAGTTTTGATGTTTTGTTCAATCTAAATATGTAGATTGGAGAGGTTTTGAAGAAAATGGTCTTCTGCACCACTTGTACTGTGGGTAAGGTTGAGATTAGACTTTTTTAGATTAGACTTTTTTATGATTTATTTTTATTAGAAAAAATGATAAGATTTCCAGAAAAAATAACTTGGATTTGTGTGATTTTTGTAATGACAAATAAAGATCTTTCAGGGTTCTTGCAACACTCAAAACAAATAACTGTTACTACTCACATTTTTTTCAGCAGTTCAGTCTCCATTAGTTACACCTTAGTATCACAAGAATTTTCATAGGATCTTGCGCCCTGCCAGATTCCTCTAGCAGACATTATCTTTGAATCAGACCTTGTAATAACATTAGACTGTAAAGCAGCTGTAGCAGTATTATGCCAGAGAACTCTTGTGAATGCTCAGGAAGAATAATGAACATTCCTGCAGAGTGGATTATCCAAATACCATTACAATGCCTTGTTCTGTCCCAACTGACGTGTATGTACTGCTGTCATGATTCATGGACTTAAGATGTAATAAAAAATTCACCCAGAAGTGAACAAAATATTATATAAAATTCATTTTTATGGCTGTATCAATTATTTTTAATGGCAGATTATTATATCGTCTAATTGTTCACCTACCCCAATAAGTAGGGGTGTTCTTCGAGGTCAGTTAGAAAGAATTAGAATGCTGTAATGTATTTCCCACTGCTACAGGAAAATGGAGCAACACTGGGGATTGGCAATCAGGAGGTTGGAGGTGCAAGAGAAAGAAATCAGAACCTCTGTTTTTCTGCACGCTTCCAGTGATAGTGAGAGTTGATTTAGGATCTAGTTTGGTTTTCTACATACACACCTGCTTCTTAGATGAACCCTGAAAATTTTTGATGCCACTTTCACTCAGGCTACCTTTAGGGAGATGCTGAATGTGGCAATTTATTACTCTCTTTATGCTAACTGGTCAACAGCTTGTAATCCTGTTCCACAGAAATATCTGGGTAATTGCTACTGTAAATGCTTTCCTGGCATTTATCCTGCCCTCGGAATTCAGAACTACTGCTATACATTTGTTGCTGAATAACTTTTAGACTGGAAGAAGGAACAAGTAGCATTGTTTTTACATACCACTATGTTTCTAAATATGTGTGATAAAATACTGTGTGGCAGTGATAACTGTTTTGTGCATTTTCTGAGCACTTCTGCAATGGTGATAATGTGAGTAGTCTGGATTCCTCTGAGAGCCACAAAAGCTCTATGGAACAAGAAGAAATCCATGCCTTTTGAAGAGTACAAAGTAACATGGCAAAAAATACAGGGTTTTTGAATTTGGTATGTGGAACGACCAGGAGTGGAACAAGTGTGTTTGTGCAAATCCCAGAGCTGGTGATTGGGATGTGTTGCACTTGCATATCTAATTTGACTGTGTGAATTATGCATAAATTTTTGACATGTGAACAAAAAGATGATTGCAGACCACCACAAGTACATTTCTTAGGTTTAACTTTAAGCCATCATTGACACTACTGAATTAGTTAATATTACCAGAAAAAAATATTCTTGGTACTATTTCATCACTGTAGATCACTTTTTTAGTCAACTTTTATGACAATTGTGGCAACACCCAAATTGTGAATATAGGGATTCCCGCATGTAGTTCATGGCATAAACCAGAGTACATTTCTCATTGGTTTTTGATTTTAGTACAATTGTGCATTATTTTATATTAATCATTCCTTCTCAAAGGTGGTTGAGCCCTCACACAAAAGGTTTTCTTTACCATGGGAAAAACACCCACACATTTAATTGAAAAATATATTTGTAATATGCACACTGAGTTATTCTCTTAAGCACAATGTCTTTCTACAGCTGGATACAGCCTTCTAAATTAGTTCCATTGTATTAAGGTTGTGAATTGTGTGGAATTAGGCTCTATAAGTGTCACTTTTGGTATGCTTATGTAGTAAATATGAAAAATATTTTCTAAATTCAGAGTAAGTGGGAAGCCTTTACATGCATGCCGTATAATCATTGATTATGCATGCAGCTTCAGCTTCTTTGCCCCACTGGAGCTTTGACATAGAGACTAAGACAGTCATTTGCCAGAAAAGTACTTAAATGCTTGTATCAACTTAATACCTTGCTCACTAGAGGACAAAAAGTACTGAATCTGCCTGCCATATTGGTAGGAGTTATTTAAAAGTGACTTGGAAGCTCAGAGTTTAACCAGTGAAAGAACTTTTGTGGCATATAAAAGTGATGGGGAAAGCAGCAATAACAATAATCATTATCATCTGCATCTTGGTGAAATGAGGCACTGTCTCACAAGAATAGAGTGAAACTCAAGCTGTTAGACTGAGTCATTTGTCTATTCATTGAGGATAAGCCTTATCCTTTGGTCGGAGTTGGTACACTCGTGATTTCAAATTTGGCTCTATTTCTTAGAGAATAGTATCTAAAGGAATCAATGGATGCACCTTGTTCTAATGTGTTGGTTCTTCATGATACTCACGTGCCTGAAGGCTGCTTGTACAGTACTTCGTTTCCCCTTGCAGTATATATTTA
This sequence comes from Irena cyanogastra, assembly GCA_013397155.1. Taxonomy (NCBI): domain Eukaryota; kingdom Metazoa; phylum Chordata; class Aves; order Passeriformes; family Irenidae; genus Irena; species Irena cyanogastra. The sequence goes on from VWZV01007872.1 coordinate 274,644, forward strand.
TTCCAAAAGATCTATTTAAAACTTCTCTAATAAAGAGGTTTATATGTAGCTACTTGTTCTGCTGGTCTGTTTTTTGCCTGAACCTCAATTAAGTTCCATAATGTCACTCAAAATAATAAAATCAGATGTGTCCCACTAGTAAGAGAGAGATCAGTGCTTGGTTTAGTATATTGCTTTGGACAGAGTGCAAAACTGTGTGTATAGTTTTTGAACAGTGTTTCTGGTTTTCATTATCTATAAAATCTGGGTTTTATTTTAGTAATTTGTGACTTTTCATTTGAACACATAGTTTACAGATACCTGTGAGATTACAGAAACATGTATAGCCTGTCAGTGCTCGTTTTAAAAAACATTGAGGAACAACGTGTACGTTTTGAAGGTAAAAATTTGGGAGGCAAGACTATTTATGCATGTCTGTAAGAAGAAAAATGAATAATAATTAGATATTCTGTGAGATTACTGCTAGGAAATGAAGCTTTTTGCTTCAGGAATTAACCTTTGCTGATGTGAAGCCTTGTCTTTATATTCTAGGCACTTTGGGACTAAGATAGAAGTGCCATATAGGCAGAAGGTCATAGGGTGCTGCATAACATGTATAAAATAGTTGATGAGAAAAATTGTGGTGATGAACAAACTAATGAAAGGTACACAGTAGCTTCTGATTGTGTTTGGCATTATAGAAAACATAGATAATATCCTTGGGGTTTTGATCTAAACAGCAGATACAGGAGGATAGAAAAGTAGATTTATGATGTTATCAATTCTGGGTATAGGATTTGTTGTTAGCATGAAAATGTTTGTGAAATCAACTTTGATACAAATTAATTAAAGCTGAGGAGTGCTTTCAGCTCAACAGCTCTAGGAGAAATGGGTATTTGAATTCAAGGCCTGCGGAAGCTTGTAGAGAATTTGGTGTGAAAATGCTGATAAAGTAATGGCATTATACAACTGATTGTTGAACAGGTTATTTGAACAGCCTCATTAAAGGAGAAATAGAAGGCAGCAAATATATTGCTTGTATTTAAAAAGGCCTCCTATGGTAAACTTGTAACTGTAGTGTTAGAGTTGAGCACATTTGTAGACACATTAAAGGATAGAATTAGCGAATACATGGATAAATATATTGTGTTGGCAAGATCCAGATTGTTTTTTTTATATTATATGGAGGAAAAAAGTGTCAAGGAATGTGTATTAGACATATTAATAAGGGCTATAATAGTAGACCTGGGTTTTCAGAAGAGCAGTTGAGAATATGTCTGAGTATCATAAACTATGATATCACAGAAGAAAAGGAAAGAACTCAGTTTATGGAAAAATTCATGAAGGTTTTGACAAGCTATATGCCTGTCTGGGATGGAGTTAGTCTTAAATTGAATTGATAGATGTGAACATTAGTTACATTGGAAGCTATTCAGTAATTTTTTGTAATTCTTATGTTGGTCTGCTCTTCTTCACTTAACATGACAAAATGCAGCATTTAACTAAACAGGGTTCAGCTAGTTTCTTACAACTCAGTTATTAAAGATCCAGTAAGTAGCAAGTGTTCTGCCTTATATAAGCTGCTATGACTGATCAGGAATTCCAGTTCTACATGAAATTATTTACAGACCATCAATTTTCATGTGTATCTCACCATCTCTGTGGAAGATGGGGTAATTTTTAGGCAGTCTGCTTCAAAAATGGTGAAATGTATTGTAGCTTGAACATAGACTGTGCTTTAATAATCTGCCTCACTTATGTGTGTTTGTGAAACAAAACCATTTCACATTTCTCATACAAGAAATTGTCTCACTTTTCCTTGATCTTATTTGTAAATATTTTCATGGCAAGACTTATGCTTGGAAACATTAAGAAGCACAGCACAGAAAGTGTCACTGAATAGGCAGTTTGAATAAGTTAGGAAAAGTAAGGCTTAAATAGATTAATGGTTTTTATAAATATAGGTTTATATGAGTTGTTGCAAAGTGAAAATAACTCCTGTGATAACGTACCTTCAACTACTGCCTCTCTTCCTCTGCTGTAACAATCACAGAATGACTTGGATTGGAAAGGACTTTTAAGATCTCTGCCAGGGGCAGAGACGCTGGACCAGGTTGCTCAATACCCCATCCAGACTGGATTTGAGCACTCTCAGGGATATGGTGCATCCACAACTTCTGTGGACAGCCTGTTCCAGTGCCTCACCATCCTCACAGTAACGAAGTTTATCTAAATTAAATTTCTTCTCTTTGTCTGAACCCATTACTCCTTGTCCTGTCACTACATTTCCCGATGAAGAGTCCATCCCTGGCTTCCCTGTAGGCCCCTTTCAGATCCCAGAAGGTTTCTATGAGGTCTTCACACAAGCTCACACGAGAGTCTCTGCTCTAGGCTGAGCAGTGCTGATGTTGCTGTTGTGACAACAGAGAGTTTTCTTCCCCGTAACTGTTGCATGGGCTCAATCAGTTTCCTGCTGAAGAAGCTGAGTGGCTGAGCAGCGTGTGCCTGAGATAACCTGACATATTACCCAGGGTAATATGTGCCTGTAGGAGCCTTTATACTGCTCAGGTGCATGACTTCACACATGGTCCATCAAAGGTGAGCACCCTCTTAAGCTACTTGTCCCATAGGGTAGAGTAGTTTCTGGGAATTAAAAGGAAATTTAGCTGAAAGGTATGAAAATAAATACTTCCAATTATCTGAAAATCCGTTGATGAATGAATCCATTAATTGATCTAAGTATCTTTGTAATACATAATTTAGTTTCAAAGTGAGTCAACATTATTAAGACAATCTAGAATGAGATGAAATTAGTTTCTTCAATCAGTTTAATAAACTCAAGTAATTATTACATTTCGTGTTAAAAAGCCATTATATTTTGCATAGCAGACCTTTAAATCAATTCTGGAATTAGTTTAAAAATGCAGGATCTGTCTACAGTATGACAGTTCCTCTACAATTATTTTCTGGAAGTGAAACTGAACTTATGTATTCCCTGTTAAACCAAATCCACAGAGAGTCCAATGAAACAATTTTCTCTCAATCACTACCTGTTTTTCCTTATTGGCTGTTAGTTGAAATAATTTAAGTAAAATTGAGTGATACGTACTCATTTTAGAGGAAAGTAAGGTTTGTTTGAAATTACAGTGAAATTTTTACTGGCTTCCTCGTGGCAAGAATTCAACTCCAAGTCATTATGGAAGAAGTATACAACACAGAACATAACATTCTGTTCTGTCTCACTGTTCTGCTGAATGTGTTTGTGTGCAGGCCATTTATTTCTACAGTGTCTGGAAGAACAAGAGGGGCCAGAGGGTCCCAGGAGTGTCAGAATGAATTGTTAAACTGAAGCATTAGCTGTAGTTGAAAATTAGGGAGTGAGTGCCTACACACAGCTATTAAGAAGCATTTAATGTTGTTTCCTGTTTAAGTGAGGCTGTGTTCCTATCTTTGTATCAGCTCCTTTGACTCTACAGCAGTACCTTAACAGTAAACTAAAAATTTAAGATAAACTAATCCTGGAAATGGTATGTTCTTCAAAATTACATATACAGATCCATAATAGTCTCTTTTTTTAGGAATTAGACTTATCTGTGTCAAATTTGAGATGTTTTCACTGTATCAGCTGGGCTGAAGAAACAGCTGTTCTAAGTCTGTGAGGATCCAAATATTGACATGTCATCATATGGTACTTCTGGAATCCCACTGTTCTGTTTCATAAACATTAATCACTCCTACATATGCAATTGTGAGTGTATCTATGTTTTATGAAAAACCTGGCTAGGAGTAATGCCAAACAGTAATATAATTCTTTATGTACAAATAATTCTTGTAATTTTTACCAGTGCTGAGAAACTTCAGCAAAGGATTCAGCCTTTATTGGATAAAGTGTCTTAAGAAGTAAGCTCAAGGTTTTAAAGGCTTATTCTAAAAGAATTCAGATTAATTTTTATTAGCAGAGCTAATTGTATCTGACACCTTATTAGATTTTAAGGTGGATTTAACGTGTAAGAGTGTATTTAGTGTTATTGGACCTAAAGAGATTTTAAGATATACTTTTCATCCTTAGTTTCCACTAGGAAATATAATTCGCATGAAAGTGAATTAGTATATTTGCTTTACATTTATTTATTTGTTTTTAATTTGGCAAGCACACACAAACTGTTTTCTTCCTGAATATATTTGTAGCTTTCTTCTTTCAAAAAAACCTGGCATTTTAACCTGATTTATCTCTAGTTAATGGATGTTCTCTCTTACTAAAATCTTAACTGAATTTTTGTCCCTGGTGTGCTCTACTATACATCAGAGAACTTAAGCTTCATCACAATGTATGTTGCTCTACCGAAGATGCAACATATATAATGGTTAGAATTACTGCATATTGCCGAGATGCATTAAAATTCAGACCAAATTAATTATCTAGGGCTTTCAGAATTTGGCAACAATGTTGGGTAAATCTGTGTTTTTGATACTAGACTATGGGTGTAGGACTGAGATAAAGAGCATGTAGTTTAAAGCTGACAGATGGCCCTTAGACATGACCTAGCTGTGGCAATAGAGACTGTAAGGAGAAACAAGTAAGGAGATTGTAGCTATTCTGAGGCACTTTGCTTTTTAAAATAGTGTTCTTAAGAACATTCTTGACTTGAGAGAGATCGTATTTCCCACCCTTGGAAGAAGCCTTTTTGTGTTCCAATATTATTGTTATACTTCATCCCCTTTCTGTATGGAATGTTTCTGCATAACTTGCATTAAATTGAAATTTTTGTATTTGTCTTGAATAGATGTGTACTTAGAAGGTGAGCTAAGCTATTCTTTCCACATTCATAAATGAGGTCTGTAAACTGCTATTTAGATGAGTGCATTGTGCTTTTGATACAGTGGATGTAGAATGGAATACTGAAATAATTTTGTATTCTAGTAATATTATTAAGTCGAGCAGGTTCATATCCTCTGCCTACAAACTTGGATCTGGCAGCTTGCTTGGTATAAGACCTGAAAGGGAAAGATGAGGTGTACACACCTTGAATAATTTGTTTGTGTGTCAGTCTTCAGTCTCATAAAAAAGGCTCAAGAGGATTATTTTAATAGGGCTGGAAAAATAAGTAGTTCTTCTCTTGGAAATATGTTGTTATCTGAGAAAAACATGCATTTGTGCATGATCCTTTGACTTCCTCAGAAGTGATGGGGTTGTTTTTTTGTTTAGTTTGTGGTTTTGTTGTTTTGTTTGGGTTTTTTTTGGTTTTTTTTTTTTTTTTGTTGTTGTTTTTTTTTTTTTGCAAAGCAAGAGGCTCTCTTGTCAGAATGTACTTTTGAAAAATAGCAACACTTCTGAAGTCAAATGCTCTATGATACTGGATAGGCTATTGTTGTATTCAGTTATTTGAAATATGTGATGAGTGGTTCTTGTTTTCCTTAAAATCTGTAATTAATCTGCTTGAGAGAATCTGGGGTCAGGTTTCCTTCCCAGATAGGAGTAGTCAAACATAATATTCCAGGAAGGTCTTCTGGCTGATGCTTTTTAAGCAATGCATGCCATGATGCACAGATATGTCCTAGTGAGTGTAGATGATTAGCCACACATGTATCAGCTGACTAGAAAAGTAACAACATGATGAATATGTGGTTTTAAAATGTGGTATTTTTGTTAAGGTGATCCTCAGTGGTATGGAGAGAATGGTGAAGCAGGCCAAAGCAGGCCACAGAAAAAGTTGTATAAATAGAGATACTGTCCTTTATTTAAGAGTGGTACACTTTCAGTGTTCTTGTTCTACATGCTCAGTATGGGATTTTGAAAATTATCCAGTTATTGTTTTAGAGGAATGCTTAGTGCTTGCAGAGTCAGGCCCCAGAAGGACAAGTAATGTATGAAGGACGCAGAAGTTTAGTGGCCTTCTAAATCAGGTCACAGACTATGTTTTTGCCTTTGATAACAAACTCTTGTAAACTTGATATCTGAACAACATAAATAGGAAGTTTTAAATTTAAATAAAGGTTAAAAAATAATGCCCTAGATTTGCATTTGGCTTTTGTTACCAGTCTTAGAATGCTGTCCAGAGCAGCAGCATGCCACATGGGAAATCTGATAACGTTGTGAATCTTTCAACCTTGTGCATTCTAATCTGACTGTGGTTTCCTGTAGTATTGCTGATATGCCAGATAAAACAAGCTTGGATCCAAAATCAACCTCTGTTATAAATGGATGCTCTCTGTTACCCCCATTTGTCCTGTAATCTGTGATTAACTGTTCCCTATCACAAAAGGGAAAACATTATTATATTCAGTTTTCTGTGTAGACTTGCTTCCAAATGGTAAGCAATTGCTGTTTACATGACTGTTTATTTCAAGTGTAGTTATGTTTTATTTGATACTACATTTATGTGCAGAAATACTTTTATTCAAAGCAGCATATTCAGGGTAACCAACTGCTTTCATGTTTCTTCAATGGCTATAAAACTTTTCACCATGGTGATGAAGTTATAATGATTTGGCTTCCTCAAAGTAAGCTTTTTAAAAATTTAGTTGAAATTATATACAATAGATTACTTATGAAGAATTAAACTACAACAGCAAAATTTAGAGCAAATAAAATTAATTATTTTGCTCTTTCAGAGTGCTAAGTAGAATTTATGAATAAAAATACTGCGTTGATCTCTTTCATTCCTTTTTCCCTGTCTGAGCAGACTTTCATCATATGTTTAGACATGAATTCCAAAATCCACATTTCCTAATTACACTGAGAGAGTTTTGGTGGTTTTATGCTCTAAAATATGTAGTGTTATACAGTAGTCCCCCCCCATTTCACCTAAGGATTTTCACATTTGTAAAGAAACAAGCAAGCTTGGCTGCTCTCTTATGCTAGAAGTTTCTTAACATTGCATTTCTCTAACTCAATACGGCATTTGAAGAACATAACCAAAAAAAGAAAGCTACCTCAGAAACCTGAGCCACTGAGACATGAAGTGCTGGGGGAAGTTAAATTAACATCAGCATGTAGTCAATATAGTCTCATTTTTCTTCTGAAGGAGGCTTGCTCAGGCTTAATAGAGATATTAACTGCCCCAAATTTAGGGGCTTTACTTTCTTGCCTTATGCCCTGGTACTGTTAGAAAAAAGGGAGATCATGAAGAAAGAGCTGATGTAATTGAATAGTGGATTATATAATTAGCAATTGAGACCAATATTGCTTAGATAGAGGGGCAAAGAAAGAATAGTAATGAGAAAAAGTATTGGTGATGTTACAATATGCTTTTTGTGTTGAAAGACTAGACTAGACTAGTCTCCATAACTTCCTTTTGTTTTCTGGATCAAATTAATATTCAAGAATTCAGGAGAACAGGTTGAGTAAGAAGTGTGAAAATGCCTACTCCTTCCCTCTCCTTTTCAAGCAGTTTGGAATTTGGCCAGTGTCCCAGGAGTTGAAAACAATATATTTAAATCCTTTTGGACAATTATGGATCAGTCTTCTGTACTGAAGCTATTTGGTTTGTTTCAAAAATTGTATTTCTGATGCCTTACTGGATGTGGAAGAGTGTAAAAATTCACAAATCATGTACTGCTTGGTGGAGGTGACAGTAACTGAAGTCTTAGAAAATGACCAATACTTGTAGTATTGCTAGGAGTGAAGTTGAAATAACCAGATCTAGAACAAGTCAGAAGCTGAGACCTACTCTGAAAACCTCAAAACTTCCTTTTTTTCTTTTGTGCTGTCATTTTTGAGTACTACATGTTGACTGTAGTTTGTCTATAGCTTGCTACAGGTGCTGCAGGCAAACAAAGTTTATACAACATACAAAGACACAGAAGTAAAGTTTTCATTGGCAACACTGACAATAGAAGCCAACTACCAATGTCTTGCATAGCCATTTTATCACACAGCTATATTCACTGAGAGTTAAAAAGACATGGTTTTAATTTGCAGTATAGCTCAGCTTTTCTGTGAAGAAATTGCATCTGTAAAATGTTGCTTGCAGCTGTAGTTATGGTTTAGTGATAGTAGTTAAAGATTACTATTATGAAAGGAAGAGGAAGCATATTTCCAGATTTCATTTTGAAATACATGTAAGCCAAATTCAAGGAAGAGGTATGATTGTAACATTTGTAAATCCATGAGACGATAAGAGCAGGAAATCCTTGTTCCTCCATAGTGGAACAGTGTCAAAATGATGTTTTTCATCCTATAATAATTTACTTGGACCTATCTGGAAAGGAAATTGAAGTCTGTAAAATATTCCATACATCAGGATTACAATGTCAGGAAAGAAAGCATAAGGAGATGGCAGATTTTATGTAGTAAGACCCACATGCCTAGGAACTCACAACAGCAGAAAGATTTTCCAATGTTATTGTGCAAAGTTTGCTGCTTAGTTTTTTTTCCCAACTAATTTCATTCTATCTTTCTGAAACATAAATAGCCCAAGAAATCAGAATCGTATCTGGAACTTGGCTTCTGTATTTATAAGACAAAGATAGTACCTAATGCCAAGCAATGATATCTTAAAATTGAGATTTTTTGTATTATGAGACCAGCCTTAAGGCATCTGAATTGGCAAAAACAGGGATATAAACCAAATTTCCTAGAACACACATCACCAGTACACAACTTTTCATGGCTATTCCCATACTTTTCCCTCCTCTCCCAATGGAATCTTCCTTTCACAGTTTTTTGGGGACCAGGGATGGTATGTAAGATCTAAAATAGGTTTCTTGTAAAGACTGTGTTTTAACAAGTTGCCACATGTCATAAAGCTTTCTGAGGAAAAGTAGTAAAGTGTCTTCAGTTTCTTCAGTTCTTTTCTCTTTTTTCCAAGGGCACAGGATATGATCAGAATTTTTGAAAACGTGAGTTTAGGTTGTAAAATGAAAATGTTGTGTTTCATTTATGTAGCATGACAAACCCCAAATATTATGAAAGGAGCAGCTGTGTGTGATCTCCATTACCTTCAGAGAATAGGCGTGGTTCATGCTTACTACCTCACTAGATTTGTGTACTTCTATTTGAAAGGAACTTGGCACTGAAACTTCAGTAAATTAAATATAATGTAGCTGTTTTCCTTTGAGATTTTTTTGTACTTTCTAATCCAAAGCTGAGCCAACAGAAGATTCTTTCCCTCAGTAGCATCAGACATGACAAACAACTGTTGCTGGGAAGCCTGCCTATCCTTTTGAGTACATGAATCGCAATTATGCATGACCCAGAGGTAAATGATGACATTACATACCATGAGGAGTGTTCTTTCAGTACGTGTGGCAAGTGGGCTAAGCACAATTTAAATGCCTTTTCAACATGCCTCAATATTTGGCTTGTAGAGGTTTGAGGAAGATGTTGAAAATTGGGAGAGGCGGTATTTCTGGTGCCTTTCCTTAAACTCTCTGCAGCATATGGAACATATATAAAGTTACCTGATCAGCAGAGAATTGTGAACATTTTTAATGAATGTATTAAAGCCAGATGAATGCCAGATACTTGGTTTTTAAAGCCTTTTACAATTTAATTGGTTTTAATTATGTGGAAGAGCCACAGCTTTAATTTAAAAGAATATCTAGGTCCTAGTGGGCATGATGAGCCGTTGTGGACACTTGATTTACTGTTTGCACTCCTGAGAGTTAGGATGCTATTTCAAGATTTTGGAAGCCTGCAGCATTTCTGGATCTGACTTTCTAATGTGCTCTCTTAATGAATGAGAGAAGCCTTAGCTTACATACAAATGTAGTTAGGCTTAGAATTTTGAAACAGGTATGATTTTCTTCACCAAAGAAGAAAAATTCAGGTTTAGATGCAACAGTGGTGGTCTTAGAGTCCTTCAGGCACTGGTCTACTGTGGTGGTTCAGCATTTGGCATGAAGGAAATAACAGGTGAAGACAGTCTATCTGTTGTGCTCACATTGGAAATCAAACTCAAGAGGATTTTACTCTTAATCCTTTGACTTTGTTATACTTTCTAAAAAGCTATTAGATTTTGGCCTTGCAACTTATTTTCGTACACCAAAGTAAGAAAAACTAATGCTGCTCACATATTTTTTATATTTCTATAATTTTCTCTCTCCTTTTTTCCCCACAATGCTCTTTTCCCTATCTCTACTATCTGAAATTGACTTGAAAATTATTTCTTATAGGAATCCTAAATTATGTATTCAAAGACGAGGTCCAAGAAACCATAAATCTTACTTTTTAAGCCCAGAATGTTCAGTAGCCTAGGTATTTCATTCCTTGGAAACAAGAGTGTAAAACAGGGAGACCGTAGAAGCAACTAGGATGTTACACTGACTTGCCTGCAGATTAGGTGGTGAATTAGGCAAGATTTGTCAAGATGATGTTGTAAGGCAAATCCCTGTAACTGTGGGTCTGGTTTCAAGCTTTCTATTCTGCTGGACTCTGTCAGATATAGAGGGATGAGATAATTTAATAGACCAGCTAGTTTACATAGGGAAAAATGAATGAGCTTTATGGGTGCCCAAGTCTTTGTTTAGATATGGAAAGAAGTTACCTTAATGATACCTTTATCTCATCAAAAGACTCAGGGAAACAAATTTTAAGTTTCTGCAGCCTGTAAGGAGAAATTTTTTGAAACCCCAGTAAATTCTCATGAAATGACATTTGTGATCTGCTAATAGCCATCTTCCCTTGGTACAGAACTTGGTAATAGCAACTTTCCTTTGATGCAGAACTCAATTCAGGAAAACATGAGAAATTACTTGCACTTGGGGTTGTGAGGCATGTAGGGGAGGCAAGATCTTTAAAGAGATGAATTGCTGTAGTTTGGTGGAGGAGTAAAAATTTCAGGAACATGAACTTAGAAATCTTCTTAAAGGCTTGTGAATAATGACACAGGTCTCTTACGGACAGAAGTTACCTTTATTGCATGCTGTAGATCTGTCTCGGCATTTAAGTATCAGGTATATGTGATTATTTTTCCTCTGGGTGCTATTGCTGTATGTGCTATCTGGGATGTCCCATATATTTTCTTTGTATCTAAGGTACTCTAACAAGCTTTTTAGAAAATATAAGACACTCAATTCCATATTAAAAAAAAACCAGGATAACTGTTTTTCTGTGGTCTCTGCAAAGACATATATTCATAAAGTAAAAAATATTCAGGCTTTAAAACTCACATAATAATTTAGATTAGAATGGGTAGACTTTGTCATGGAGAATATTGAGCTACGTGTGATGTTACGTAAACTGGCTTTTTGGGAGCATGGAATGACTGCAATTACAGTCAATGAAGTATTGAACATTATAGCAGAGCTCCACTGAGATTAAGCTGCATTTGGCAAAATCAACAATTCAATAGAATACAGATAACTCTTTCCTTCCTTCCTGTATTTGAGTGGTGGTAAGTGCAGGCGTGTTGTGAAAGTACAGATAAAGTGTATTTCTCTGCATGTGATCTCAGTGGTACTCCTGTAGGAAAGACAGCTTGGCTGATACATGACAGCTCTGGCTTAAACTATGTGTGTTCATTTGTAACAGGATGCATGCACAAGCAGTATTCCTGGCAATGGATTCACTGTCTATATATTGTCTTAAAAGTTGTGGTGTTTTATAAAAAAATGTTAATTTTAAGTAAGCACGTAAATGTATATTTATTTAATTATGTAGTAATCTATACAGAGACTGTCTAGTAAAGTATAATGTATTTATTAAGCTGTATTCAAGGAATAGTGGAGATATTTTATATATTAAGCAACTAAATTAAAACAGAATCTGTGTTAGTTAAAGCCTAATCTGTTTCATGAGCAGTTCCTGTAAGTGTCAAGTACTCAGAGAGTTAGTGTAGTTTAAGTAATAGTAACATTATTTTAAAAGACTGACAATTGCTTGCCAGTATTACATAGGTTGTGAAGGTGTAGGGGAAGAAAACTCCCCAGCAGTTAAAAGACTGAAATCCAAGACCTGTGATTTTGTGCTTGTCTTGTTATGAAGTGCATTGAGGCTGTGTTACTCAGTCAGTACCTAGCAGCCAGGTAAGTAGCCCAAAGCAGGCATGCTTAAAATATCATACATTTTTCAGTTCTGTTTATGGTGCAGTTTGAAATGCTGATTGTTTTGACCAGCAACTGGGGGCATTCAGACCAATGTCAAGGTGCCATTTTGCTGCTTTCAGAATCAAAACTGATCATTTGACTACCTTAATCCCATTTAAGTACACAACAGTTTATTTTAATTAAATTGGAGAGACTTACGTATCAGCATGTAGGTCTTCCTTAGTATGCTAGAACGTTTTTATCTATGGAAAAAAATGAAATCTGACCTGCTAAATATTGTATGCTTGTTGGAATGGAAATAGTCAGCAGAAGGGGTCTGCCATTCAGTCGTGAGAGCAACAGACACACATGCTGGGTGGCTTGTCTCACTGTTAACTCTTCACAGAATAAATGAGCAAGTAAGAACAGTTGTGTTTTAAATTTTAGGAACTCTAGGAAGGGGGAACTTGAATTTATTTTAGTGCCTGAGGCAGAAGATGGTGATAGGCACATACAGTGTTGAAAGCTGTTGTTCTCTGAGAAGTAGGGGCAGGATGAATGGAAGGACTCAGGCAAACTTTGCATGGCCCAGATCACAAACATATAAATTCCCTTTCTGCCACTTTGCCATGTTCCCATGTAAATTACAGTTCACTTGGAAGATATTTTGAACAGCACTTAGTTTTCGGAAACAGATATGTCCTTAGTTTTCAGGTTTTAAAATATTTTAGTCTTGATTTTGAATAGCTTTAATCAAAAGGTTGTAATTTTGAAAATTGTGATTTGAACCTAACCTATTTTTTCTTAAATCTTATTGCCTTGCAGCACATGAGTCACGCCTTGGAGCAATATTATTATTCTCTAATGCTATCATTTTGCTATGCTATATTGTACTTTATGTGTGAAGTACAGAAATTCTTGAAGCTGTAGTGTTTCTGTTCACTGCCAGATTGTGCCTTTGGATGGTTATAATCAGGAGGTACATACAGTTACTCTGAAATAAAATTCAGCTGAAGAAGTATATACATATTTTGAGGTTATGGTCAATTTATCAGGGCTGGTAGCCCAAGTTATCATCTACCTGCCATCTGATCTATAATTTCATGCCGTTTATATTAAAATATGCTCTATGTAGTTTTTAATTTCAGGTGTTGTGAGTAATATAATTTTTCCATACTTTTCTACAAGACTTTCATTGTGTCACTTTCTTTTAATGATTTTTTAAAACACATCAGTACATTTGCTGTTGGAAGGAAAATGTTTCTAACAGCCTTTCAGTGTTATGTAAGGTCTTTCTGTTCTGCAGTTGTAGAGTTTGTCACATCTTGTAGATGATGTAACTTACTTAAATGTGCAAGTGCAATAATTGAAACTTTGCAGCAAACAAGCCAAGTGTCTGTATTTCACTTCACTCACCTCCTGACTTCACCTTGACTCAAAATGTCACTCCCATACTTAGGCTGGAGGACTTATGTATTATTCATTTAACTCCCATTTTTCTTTCTGCCTTCACCAACCCCACGGAACTGCTGTGCATTATGAAATGTATGCCTAAGGATTGTGCCATGTCTGTGTAGATTACAAGCTGTGGTTTTGCTTATCCAGTATAACTTAAAGGCACAAATGAAGCATTGAAGGCATCAAATTATATTGTGATATCTGTAAGTGCAAATTTCAATCAAATGCCACCTGAGTAAAATATTTCATTTACTGTTTGGAAGCATTTCAAGTGATTTGTGCTTGAGATTTGCATATCACAGTCAATGGCCTTGCTGTGAAAAAGTTTTCTAGTTTGAAGTGTTCTGAAATGTTAGTTGTTTGTCTTCATGCAATTACTGAGGGATCTGCTGGTGTTTAGAAATGTTACACAGATAAAATCATTATTGTATTGGGGATGAAATATTTAAGGAAAGAGATGGAAAATTACAAAAGAATAGAAAACAAAATCATTCTCATTTTTCATGGTGAAGAGCAGCACATATTACATTGTTGAGCAAACTGGCTGACAAACATAATTTTAATCTTCAAACTATCCTGCTATGTTCAATAACATAATATAAAAACCTCCAGCCTTCAGGTAACTAGAACACACTAGTATTCACCAAACACCTTAAGCACTTTAATACTGTCAAGAATAAGGCTGTTTTTTGTTTAAATTGGGTTTAAACATAATGATTGATAGTGACTTCTCTTACAGATGGATGAAGGAGGGTGATCATTCTGCATCCTCTTGTGCAATCTATATGATCTTTCCCACCACTACCTTGAAGACTGACTACTTTGTGGTACAGGAAATGATACAAAGGAAAAATGTGAGAGTGGAAGAGAGAATCCTGAATGAATACGAAAAGTCACAGTGCTGAAAAATGAAATTCAGTATCTTTTTAACACATGTAGGTGCTGACTTGCAATCCAAATCTAAAGATTCCTGGAGTACTGCTTGATTTGTTGTGTCTGTATTGTTCTGAAGTTGCCATATGCAGCCGTTCTTCTGAATGTCAGGTGTTAGAGGAGGTGTCTGACAGTGTCTGTTTTTTTATGAAATAGGTCTCTCATTTCTCATATGAGGGCTGAGCTTTTATTTCTATTCAGTCAGAAATGTTTCATCTTGAAAGAGGGTGTTCTGTGCATCAGTATACACAGTATGGTGGGGTTAACCTTTCCTGTTAAAGCCAGATTACCAGTCAGGTAACGAGTACAAGTTTTTTTGAGAAAACTGGATGATGCCTCTGGCGGTAAGACACTTCATTTGGCACACAGACTGTATCTCATATCTATTCCTTGGTTCCCATACTTTTTAAGTACAGTTACATATTTTGTGTATTTTATTCACTGATTCTGTAGTGAAAAATATAGGGATGCTCACTAAAATGAGAACAGGACATTAAAATCTCCTTTAGACTGCCTTGCCTTCCACTTTTACATTCCATAGCAATCCATGTGCCTTTACAGAGAGTCAGACAGCAGAATTCACACAGATCATCCTTTTAGGCCTGATGAGCAGTACATGATGAAAGGTAGTTTTAATTTTCCTTTTCCTGGATTTACAAGACTTCAGACTTGCATTGTGGAATAGAAAAGGTGGTCACCACAACTGTTTTGAGTTCAAATTGCTGTTGGCGTGCTGGTCCTGTGCATGTGGCAAGCTCACAGATGAGCTGGCAGATGAGACCTCTCATTTGGTCACAGAGAATGTCTACAGGTGAACCCTGAACAGACGAAGGTATTCAGTGTCTGCTGTATTATATATTATATATTATANTGCAAAAGAAAGAAGAACAGAAACAAGTCTTAGATCATAAATTAACTAATTTCTGTGAAATAAATCAAGAGTAGTAATGATTACAAGGATGTTGACAAACAGTTGGCAAAGCTGCTGAAGCATGCAAAGCTCAAGTATTGCAATTAGGTCGGAAAGATTTGTGTACTACCTAATGTCTAAGTCTTTACTAAAGCTTATTATAATTGCCAATGTTGTTGGTGTGCTACTGAAAAGCAGGAATCAATTGCTAGGCAGCAGAAGAAAAATGCTTAAATGAAGAATATTGTACTATCAGATTGCATCCCATTTGGATGACAGAAAAAAAGTATTATTTAAGAATCAATGTAATGAAGAAAAAAAGTAGAACCATTATTGATTGAATTCTATCAAAGTATATTTAGGAAGATTATATTGACAAAAAGTCTCACATTTGTCCAGATTTAATGGTAATAATTTATGTTTCTTCCAATTCTGTTAACATACTTTTTTCCCCCATGCAATATTTTAGTGTGATCCATGGTAATGTAAACATGAAGAGTTCTAATGTGCCTTTCAAAGATCCTGGTCATCCTACTACGAAGATGTGCATGGTTCCTATAGAGAATTTTTTCTTTTCTTATCCTTGGATCTTTGCCAGTGCATATAATCCTTGTGTCTCATTCGGTGGATTTCATGTATACTGAAAAGAGCCAAGTCTGTGTTTTAAGGCGCTTCATACCTGAATAGCAATACCTCTTTTTGCTTCATAAATTACTACAAGGGAGGCATGATGGACGATTACAAATCAACTGGTTTTTTGTTGCACAACTCCACAGGCAAGCTCTCAAAAAAATAATGATTTTCAGTCAATACTCTTCTCATCTGATTTGTCTTATAAATTAAGGTTTTCTTAGGCTTTATATTAAATGTGTCTTGGAAATGCCACCTTTAGGTGTGGTGTGAAGCATAAAAAAGACCATGAAAAGTGGATAGTAATGATTGGGCAATCTACACAAAATCTCTGAAGTAACTTCTGTTAGAAAAAATGTCATAAGGAACAAACTTCATAAGGGACAAATTGTTACATGCTAGTGTGAATTTCATTCTATGCAGTTACACTGGCCCATTCCTGAAAGGGATAGGGACTCATGGAGAAGTGTTGTTACTTTTTGCACTGCCAGCCTTTCCCTTGTGCTAGAGTGGTTTCCCTATTTTTCTTAAATTGTGAATTTGAGCCAAACTCAGCTGATTCAGGATGATTTAGCTATGTGGGTTATTGTGTCTGATTGTGTCAATGGTGAAGATGCAATAAGAGAAGCTTCTGAAACTTCAGCAGCATGTACTTCAAAGAGCCTTTATACCTGCCTTGAGAATATTCTACATTCTAAGTTTTTGTCATCTGTTTTCCATACTCTCCATCCGTCCACCAGTTTATCTGAAGTTCAAGAAATGTGAAAGTGTAGCCAATAAAGAAAACAAAATTTGAATTTGCAGATGAAAAATACAATGTGGAGTTGTGGGTGGCATTCTGTTAACATAATTTGATATAACTGCCTTACCGCCTTCTTGTGGCTCTGCCCTGTTAGTGTGAAATCATAAGTCTGCGTTAGAAGCCTGTCACAGCACTGGGCTTAAGAAGATTCCTTTAATAGTGAAAAATTGCAGTGCTCTGACTGTTCCACAGCTGAAATATAAAACAAAAAAAATAAGGGTTTCAGCAAGGGCTGTTAGAGTTTGGAAGGAGTTTGATAAGACTTCTAGAGGAAAAAGGAGTTGAAACCTTGTTCGTGACCTGGAACTAGAAGGCAGAGGAAGGAAGCCGTGTGACATTCTGTGGGGCAATCTTATCAAGGGAAGTTTTTATATTTCTTTTGTCTTGGAACTTGGCAAACTGAAAGTCACATTCTATTCTTAACCCGGATGCTATTTTTGATTACTATTGTGTGCTTCATGCAAATGAAGTGCTTTAAAATAAAATAGGAAGAAATATCATAACTGAGAAATGAGATAGTCCTGGTGCCATGTATCAATATTGAATTCTCCCTTTTTGCAGAAAAGCTGTACATGACAGCCTTCTTAAGGAGGCCTTTTGCATTTGAATGGCTTTCTTGTAATTGCTTCTGACTAATGAATGAGGCATATGAGGTATGCAGTAATGATCTGTAGCAGAGCTGCATCTCTCCTGCAGGTACATTAACAATAGCTCTTGTTCAGTATGAGTCCATGTCACTATCAACATTCAAAGCTAAATTGATTTATGTTGGTTTTGGAGGAGTAAAGAACACCCTCTTTTTAAATTCCGGTAATAATTTTTCTTCTGATGAACTCTTGAGGTTCCATATGAACCATGAGATTCCATATGAAACCACAAAATCACATCTACCAACAAGCAACAATAAAAAGTAATTATTTTCCAATGAGGACATTATTTTTTATCATATGTGAGCTTTTAAAAGGTATTAAAAAGTAATTTTCAGTTTTAGATATCACTGGTGAACTTGTTTATGAAAAAGCTAGAATTAATATGGGTATCTGGGTGTTTCTGACTGTTCTTGTTTTCTCCAACATCCTGACTTCCTTTTGGGGATAATCTTGTATTGTATTGCCTTTTTTTTTTATTCTTAAGTGTCTGAGGCATAGCTACATTGTATATTTTAAATACCTTTTCCTAGCTGGGAGTTGTTGTAATGCTGGGACAACTGAGTTTTGACAGGCAGAGCAGAAGACAAGGTCATTTGTAGCCACAATGAGGGTGATAACAATGCATATAAATCCTGAAGGATGAATAATGTGTAAATTAATAAATGTGCAGACACACACTGGCAGACACACATACACATGCAATTTAACTCATGGTTCTAGGTTCTTCTTCCACTGTTTAGACATAAAAAACTGTGCCTCTACTTTTTACACAGGGGAGCTCAAAAGCCTAAATGAGAATGTTTGCATTCACTTGCCAATCATTTGAGGCAATGCTGTACTAAAGATGGAATTTATTGTGGTATTTATTACATTTATTCCTGCATTAGCTATGCCTGGGAGGGAAGGAATTTTTTTTTTCTGTTTATAAAGTGGATGCAGAGAGTTTTCTTTGTGATGTCATTAACATGAAGTATGATGTTAATACTGCTCTTAATTAATTCTCATTTACCCACAAAAATTTGTAGTTTGAATTAGGTGCGTTAAGGTTGAGAAAGTCAGCTGCTTGGAAGCCACCAGCTTCTAAGTTCTACTTCTGTTTATTCTGTTTAAAAATGTAGTGAAAATATATCTACAAGCCTGAATAAGCACACAAGCATTGATTGCTAGTGAAATTGGTTTATTTATAAGTTGGAAGTCTCTTTTTTAAATTTGGCCTGGCTACTAGGTCTGGGCCATAGGGCTTTAAACCACTCAAATGGAGATAAGTGAGGCTGGTAATTTACAGAATCAAATGTTTCTGAGTGCCTTCAGGATGATGTGAAAGGATAAATTAGATCTCTAAGCATCCCAATTAGCCTGTGGGGTACTTTTTGCATCAAAGGATGAGATACAGAGCAGCTACTGTAGGGGAATGCTGAAGCAAGGTCAGTTTTTAGTTGCTTCATTTTCAGATTCTTCTATGGAATGAACCGTACTGTTGAATACAATCAGTTCATGCTTTTGTAACACATCCCACAGCAGCTCCTTCTACACCTCTCTGGGAAAGAAGGGATTCTGGACTCTGATGAAGTCCAACATACCCATCTCCTTTTTGGTTTCATACCAATATAGGGTAAGGCTGTGGGAGAGGGAGTTTCCTACTCCTCTTAACTCTTGATACAGGAAGGCTCACAGGGAAGAGCAGATTCTCAGAAAGGCATCTTCATGCCTTTCTTATATTTGAGAAGTGCTTTTACAATCTGCAGTCTCTTGTAGTCCTTTTGTTCATCTTGATGGCCACCCTTGCTTTAGCTTTCTCAGTTTTTCTAGGAGCAATGGAGCCTTCGGCAAAAAAGATGCCATGATGCTGTGCTCCTTGGCTTCCACTTCTGGCGGAAATGCAGATCTGTCAAAGTTTTAGCTGACTAATTTTACTAATAAGAAAACCAAAAATGAAACTGATAAAGGTGACTGGTTTTGGGCCTGAGTTGAGATAATGATCGGACCTTCGGTGGACTTCCACTTCTTGGGGGTCTGGAATTCAATTCTCTGCTTTATTGTTGTTTCATTAAATTTTAGGCTAGTAGTTCGATCTGTTTTTCATATGAGAGTCAGGTTTTTTCCCAAAAGATTTACTCTGAGTACTGCTGACATATACCCATTAACATTTTGTTGCAGTTTTAATTTTTAAAAACACTCCTATTAAACACATTCATCTAAGTTTCTTATTACATCTGTTTTAGCTATACTCTCTTTTCTGAGTATCCATCAAACAAAATTATTTTTGCCTTGTAACTCTTTCTTATAAAATTGCTTTTGTAGTGCAGTGTTCTTTTATTTACTCCACTTTAAAAGCTTAATGAACACTCAGATTGTGGGTACTTGTTTTCAAAGTGCAAAACCGTAACAAAATAATGGAATTCTCTTAAAACTTTAACAATTCAAAAGTCTATAAGGTTTGTTATCCATGCCAGTTTTTGTTGTTTTCCTTCTTTAAGGTAGTATATTTATAATATTACATTGAGTGGGCTTTTATCTTAAACGATGTGATTTCTTCAGGCTTATTTCCTAATTTTGTATTGCATTTGCTTATTTGAAGACATTATTAATGCATAAAGCAGTATTGTTACCACTCATCTCAATTTAAGAACTTGTCCCACTGTCCACCATAGTAATATGTTCTAATTACTCAAGAACACAGAGTTGAGTTAAAGAAGTATTTTTGAAGCAATGATATATTGACAATAATAACCATAGAAGACATCAAAAGCTTAATTTGGAAAGAAAACCTGTGCTTTGGACTGACACTTTTTCCTAATTGTCACTGTGAAAAATGGCTGTCATTTTTGCTGTTAGAAAGTAAAGGCATCGACAAACATTAAAATAATATCAGCACTTACTCTAATATGCAGCTAAGTGATGTGAAGACATGAAAATTAGTTTGTGATTGTGCATGCTTCCATTACACTTGTGTACTGCATAACTTGGGGAAAAAAATTGTAAATGATGTTCTAATTCTTTCTATCGAGAAGAAAGCAACTTTGGGACTTTATGGATACATAATCTTCTGTGTAAATCCAACAGGAGTCAGCAGGGCTGATTTTGCTGGGAATATGTTTTGCTCAATGCATCTGAACAAAAAAGCAAGACAACAAAATCTTAAAAACAAACATGATATATGGAACAAATACTAAGTTAGTAGGCAGCTCTGTCAGATACTCTATTTTTAACAAATTCCAGTTTTAGGATCTACTTACTCTGAGAATTGCCTTTACTGTGGCTGACATCCAGAGATCCCATTTTGCTGGTAAACTTGAAAGGGGCAGAGTTAGGTAATCACCACAAAGTGTTTGGGAATGCCTTCTATGCCTAGTGGACTCCAAATATTAGCTCCATTCAGAAAGGACTACATGCTTTATGATTAATATACACAAGTTGTATCACAAGACCACTTCAGAGCATGGAATTAGTTTTTTTGTTATTTTTGTGTCAAAAGGTATAGCAGAGTTTTCATCTGATACATAAAGTAATAGGGAAGATGAACATACTGGGTAAGTAATGTGAGAGAAAACACCTAGTAATGAGACTTTAGAATATTTGTCTCTGCCTTATTGTTGTCACTTCTCAGATTTCCTTTTCTAAAAACAGTTTTGTCTCCTTTTTATATTTTCCTATTATATGTTTATTTCCCCCTGTATTCAGTGAAAACAAAATCCCAAGCTGATATTTTCACGTAGAAGGCATCTATGTTCCCCCCCCATAACTTAATGCCAGAGTCTTAGAAACAGTTTCAAAAATCTTCACCTTGCCTGATTTGTCTAGTCCTACTTTACAAAGATACACTGCACAGTCAATATTTCTAATAGAAAAGGAAGCATTTCTCACTACTATTGTGTCACAGCTGTGGAATAAATTGTACTACTGCATTCAGTTTGTATCCTTGTGAAATTATATGGGAAGAAAATGTTAAAAAAACACCACTGCAATGTATATGACTGGGTGTTATTTCAAAGAAAACCTCATTAGATACTTGAAAAGGCATAGTTCTCTAAATGGAAAAGCTAATCTCAAGGTTTTTAAAAAACCTAGTTAAGAGAAATGGAAATGGCAATATAAACAAAAGAATAGATAATAAGTTAAAAAAAGAAGATAAATGGTAAAAATTAAAATTTATGGGTAGATATCTGAAAACTAAATGTCTGTGAAGAAACTATCAGTCTTCTGGTATTTTGGATAAGGACAATAAAATTTTTTTGAGACAGTAAAACATCTACACAACCATTGGATAGGAAATGATAAAGTTTTTAGAACATTGCAATATTAGTTAAACTTGAAGGTCTTTAAAATGGAAAAACCAGTATTTGGAAAGTAGAAGCAAGATGCTTCACATAGTGGTAGGCAGATTAGTATTACAGTAATCCAAAGACAAATCCTGGAGAAGAGTGATAACCAGAGACAATCAAGAAGCATGATATTTTTAGGATTAGTTAGGAAGATATTAGCCAACAAGAAATCCAGTGCTGGAAAATAGATTCATGGAACAACTGTAATAAAATGTTTATTAGGTGATACATTTAAAAACGTTGACATATTTAGTGCTCTAAATTATTTAGCTTTCTTTGATCAATCTAACCTCATTAAAACTAGTACTCTGCAAAGACCAGTGTATCACAATTTTAATGATAACTGATATTCCAGAGAAATGGTAAACAGAAAATGAGGTAATGAGGTTATAGCCAGGTCCAAAAGATCTTTTCTTGTTCTGGGGCTGTTTATCATCAGCATAACATATCTGCATGAAAACCTGAATTCCTGTCCCATAAACATTGCAGATATCATAAATACTGGTGAGGCAATTATTAAAATAATCAAAATCAGAGCTTTACAGCACGGGTAGCATGGTAACATAATCTTGCTTGAATAGGGTGTGCATTTATGACCAAGTGGTATAAATCATACATGCATATGTACTGTGCAGACCCCTCCAGAGAGCTGCTTTTGTATGCAGCAAAGAATTGAAGTGCTGTGTATGACCAAGTGTCCATAGTGCTCATTGGTGGCTACAGGAGCAGTAATGCTTCAGCAGTACTTCGGGGAAAAACCAAAGGGAGAGTAGGCAGCTGTTACTGCACTGGCATTACCATGGGGGTTTTTTTGAAAAATATGTTTTCTTATTCTGCTAGTGACATCTTCAAAAGATTTTTGGCTTAAATTGTGTAAATTGATTTTTCAGTGATTTTTTTCCATGTTAAAAGTTCATCCTTATATCTTTGGCTAAAATAAAAGGTTTACCTGTTTTTAAGGTTTTAAATTTCTTTGCATAATTTTAATATTTACAGCATTTTGAAGTAAAATAATTAATAAAATATCAAAATGGCACTGCTAACAATTACTTCAGCAGACATAAGGTCCTACTTTTGAAATATTTTCGGGCAAGGCAAGAGACTAGTCATGACTGTAGATTTTTCTTGGAAATATTTTCCTAGCTCAGCTAGGTAATGTAATACAGGAATCTCTTTATGAAAATCCATATGCTGGGCACTGCGTGTAACTGCACTAGATGAAAATGGGTTTTCTGTGCTTTAAATTTTAGGACTTTGTATTAGTCTATCATCTAATTTTGGCATTATCTAGAACAATTAATGGAAATTGCATTGCTTCTGAGGACACAACCCAGAGATAATTCTGAAAGGTGCTTTTTTCCCCCCCCATAACTTAAATATTGATTTTTTTAGTCTGTCTTTATGGAATTCTTTAATCTTCATAAGTGTTTTTTACTCTGTGTACATATATATATATATATATCTGTATATATATATAGATAGATATAGGTATGCATTAGATTGAAGGTAATCTCACTGACCTTTCAGACTTTTGGGGAAAACTTACTAAAGAATACCGTGTACCTGTAACATGAGAACAGAATTTGCAAGGAATCTTCAATTCTGAAGAATTTTCCCAATATTCTTAAGAAAAAAGAATACTGAATAAGTTAAGTCAGAAAATTTTCAGCCAGACTGTTTTTGTTCATGAAATTTGGGTACACGTTTAGGATTTGTTTTTCTAAGTCAAGCATGTGCAAGTTTGAAAGTGCTATCTTTAGAAAAATGTTAGAGATTTTGAAAATGTACTGTTTTTTGTTTTGTTTTCAAGGAAGCTGTCAAAATAATTTAAAATTAGTTGCATTCGCTTCTCATGAAATTGTGCAAAACAAAATTCTAGTGAGAGAGATGATCATGAGAGGAAAGTCTTGCTTATCAAACCTGATTTCCTTTTACGAATAGGTAAACCACCTAGGTGATCAAGGGCAGCCAGTTGATGTAATCTTTTTGGATTTCAGTAAATCTTTCAGTACTGTCTCTCACAGGAACATTTTGGACAAAAGGTCCAGCACACAGCTGGATAAACAGGTCATGCAATAGGTGAGCAACTGGCTCATGGGTTGGGCACAAAGGTTACAGTGAGTGGAGTGAATTCAGGCTGGCAGTGTGTCACTACTGGGGTTCCACAGGGCTCCATCCTCAGCCCTCTGCTCTTCAACATCTTCATAAATGGCTTGGACACAGGACTGGAAGGGATTATGTTGCAGCACACTCCACAGCATAGTCCATATTTAAGACAGCCATGACACACAATAATCTAGAGTAGCACCGTACTTTGTCAGAAGGCTTCAGACTGTCTGCTCAGACAGAGGGCCATCATGAGCCTCCAAGGGCTGCAAGCCTCTGCTAGCATCTGTCCTCCCTGCTTCTCAAACCCAGCCTTTTTACCCCTTATAGTTCATGCACTGCACCTGTGTGCTCTTCATTACAGTCTATGCTCTTCACCTGTTTTCCCCAGCTGAAGGCCGTTGAGGTTGAGGCTGGATCACAGCCCCATTCCCAAGTATCATAAACCAGGTAGCTACAGGATTCTAAGCAAGTTTGCTTATAATACTGAATTGTGAGAGCTATTGACTCCCCTGAGGGCAGAGAGACCCTGCAGGGAGACCCAGACAAATTAGAGAGGGCTGAGCAACCAAATGAAGTTGAACAAAGGAAAGTGCTGGATTCCACACCTGGGATTGGGACCGCGCTGTGTGTATGTACAGACTGGGAAACAAGAAGCTGGAAAGCAGAGCTGTGGAAAGGGATTTTGGGGTCCTGGTCAGTGGCAAGTTGAGCATGAGTCAGCAGTGCTCTGGCAGCCAGGATGGCCAAGTGTGTCCTGGGGGGGCATCAGGCACAGCATGGCCAGCTGGGCAAGGGAGGGGATTGTCCTGCTCTGCTCTGCACTGGGGCAGCCTCACCTCAAGTTCTGGGGGTGGTTCTGGGTGCCACAATGTAACAAAGATACTAAACTATCAGAGAGTGTCCAAAGGAGGGCAACAAAGATGGTGAAGGGCCTTGAGGGGAAGCCTTATGGGGAGCAGCTGAGGTCATTGTGTCTGTTCAGCCTGGAGGAGACGGAAGGGAGACCTCATTGAGGTTACAGCTTCCTTGTGAGGGGGAGAGGAAGAGCAGATGCTGATCTTTCCTCTCTGGTGCCCAGTGACAGGACCTCAGGGAATGGCCTGCAGTTGTGTCGTGGGAGGTTTAGCGTGGTTGTTAGAAAAAGATTCTTCACCCAGGGGGTGTTTGAGCCCTGGAACAGGCTCCCCGGGGAAGTGGTCACAGCACCAAGCCTGACAGAGTTCAGGACGTGTTTGGACAGTGCTCTCAGGCACATGGTGTGACTCTTGGGGGTGTCCTGTGCTGGGCCTGGAGTTTGAGTCAATGATCCTGATGGGTCCCTTCCCACGCAACATACTTCTATGTTTCTGTGATGACTGGTAAATGAAAAGGGCCAAAGGAAGCTGAAATAATCTAGGATGTCTGTTGTAGAGATCGGCTAGGAGAGTGTCTTTGTGGAATTTGGTCTGCTGCTTGTTGTCCTGTGAAACAATCCTACTGTGCCAGAAATTCTTGTAAGCAGGAGCTTAAGCTGAATTGAATCAAACTTAGAGCTTTTATACAAATACTAGTTATTTGTATTGCAGCTGAAAGATGGTGAATCTGTCATTCAGCTGTTGTTTAGCAATTTACTATGAATTATTTATTATTCTGATATCTCTGTTCTTTTTCTGATATGCAGGAAAATTGCTGGTGAAATGCAAGTGTATTTATGCAAATAGAAACTTGAGTTAGATTAACTCAGTGGGATATGTATTCTATAACAATAGCATGTTGTGTGGGTTTTTTTATTTTCTTTTAGTCAGAATTGAATAGATTTTTTTTTTCCCTGAATTCCCTTGTTTTTGTTCAGTAAGGTAGACAGATGGTTACAGGAAGGATATCTGTTGTCGTCTGTGAAACACATGGTACAGTAAACTAGACATAGGGAGATATCTGTGATCTTGGTATGTTCTTAAATATTTTTTCTAACTCTAGAGAAAATGCTCTATTTTTTAATTTGGCTCCTTAATTTATCCCAGTTCACTTTTTGAACCACTTATACAAACCATACAAGTGAAGCCTATGCTGCTTACTTTAAGTACTTGCAAAGCTACCTGTGCCTTTGAGGTGAGACTACTCTTTTGGTGTGAGGATGAGTGTCACTACCTTCTCTCTCAAATGCATCCTAGTTAAGATGCAAGGGAATGGCTTAGGCCATAAGTAGATGGCTTAAAGCTGTGTCAGGGGAAGTTCTGATAAGATATTAGAAGAGTTCTTCACTGAGAGGTTGGTGAAGCACTGGAACAAGCTCCCTAGGAAGTGGTCGTTGTCTGATGCCTGAGTGTTCAAGAAGTGTTTGGGAAATGCTCTTAGATATGTGGTTTAACTTCTAGGTTGCCCTGTATGTAATCAGAAGTTGGACCTGATGATCCTTGTGGGTTTCTCCCAATTTAGGATAGTCTTTGATTCTGTGGTTTGGTTATAGATCAAAGTACTTTCAACCTTTTAATTTGGACTTTTCTTAACCTATTTTCCTTTCGGTTGTTTCCTGTCATTTTACAGGTATCACACTGCAACTATACACAACCTCTCTCCCTCCTTTATTCTAATTTTCCTACTTAATTGATGAAGTAGTGTATTATTTAACTAGTTTTTGATTGATAGCATAATTTGACTGTTGGTTGTTTCTTATTTAAAAGGTGGAAGAGAAGTGTCATTCGCATAATTAATTTTTAAAGTTACTCCCCTGTCTGGCTCATACTTCATCAGTTGTTTTCTTTCTTTGTTAGCCAGACTGTTACCGTATTTCATATGAGGCAAATAAGGGAAATATAATTATGTATGCATCTGCTAATGTTGCAATGCTACAGAAGTCATCTCATCCCCAGTGACGGCTGAAATGCAAAAAAAAAAGGCATGAATACCATAGAGAAACAAAATTATGAATTTGTATGTGCATGAAATGCCATGGTTAAATGCAATATGAAATTTGGACACCATTACAGAAGTGCAGAGCACCATGTTCAGAATATCTACTGATTCTGTCAAGCTAGGCCTGGAATGAAAAAATAAGATTCTTCCAAAAAAGATAAAAGAAGAGTGAGGAGGAAGAGGCTCTGGTTTAGGCTTGATCATATAGTACACATTATGTAGGGGAGATGCACAAAATGACCTTGACAGCCTTACAAAAGTGAAGTTTTCCCATTCATGCCACTATGGCTCCTGCTGGAGCAAAGCCAAACTTGCACCACTTAATCTTATGCTATTAACTGGGAGGGAGGTCTGCTAATACTTTGGGAGTCTGGGGATTTCCGATATTGAATAAGGAAAAACTTTTTGGCTTAATATCTGAACTCTTAAAAAGTAATCTTATGTTAGAATTATTACATTAAAATATCTTCATTCAAAGGTATTTTACAGAAAGTCTAGACAGTGAGATACCTAGAATATGTGAGTATCTCCAGCTTCTTTGTGCAAAGTCTCAAAATGTTACACATTTTGGATTTTGAAGAATCCATATGAATTATGAAATTATTTTCTTTAGATAGCTAAATTCTGCAAGAGAAGTTAAATTACTTGGTCAGTTTTGAAGATTATAGTTTGTCAGTTGTTCAAGGCCACAATGAATCACTGAAGATTAAAGGCTAAAACTGCTTAGTCTTGAGTGTTTGTTGCTCACTCTATCAATTGGATAGGATTTTCAAGGAGATACTGATAGAAATATTTTAATCTGTTCGTAGAACATATCAAATAAATCAAATGATGATGACGACAAAGCAATATCTCTTCGAAGCATCAGTAGAGCACCAACTTATGTGTCACTTCCACAGTTCAGTAGGGTCATAATGCTTGCCTGTTTAAACCAGTTATTCTTGCAGTGTTGCTGGGAAGTCTGCAAATTTTTAGCATCCATTGTCTTAAAGACAAGATAAAAATAATAGTTTAATTATTGTATTTTGATTTATGAAACATTCATTGGAATGCTATCAATATGAGGCTTTGGAAAGTTCATTATTAGAATGTTGAATATATCGAGTTACAGAGCTGACAGACCGCAGTCCACTGGGGTGGTTTAAATTCAACATCTTACTGGCTTAATTTAGGTGAACCCGAGGTCTTTTTAGTTTTTACAGGTGGGTGTCAGAAATAGGAAGGAATAAAGAAGTAACATGTTCTTCAGTTTATTTTTTTGTGCATGTAAGGATTTCAGATCACAAATAGCTAAATTTAGAGTGGTTCAGTTCACAGCTGTTTTTAATATATTTGTTTTGTTCAGGTTTTTGATAATTGACAGTTAAAAGGTGAATTATTGTGTACAGATTATTATATCCCTATAATATAAATAAATCCCCCTTGAAAATTTCTTCCCTTCTAAAGAAATGACAAATCCAATTTTTTAATGGAGTTACTAAATTACATGTATGTGTTATTATAGTAAATAAGCAAAAGGAAGTATAAAAATGAATCTTCAGAGTACTTGCATCAGCCTAAACTGCTCAAGGCTTGCCAGTTAGTTCCTTTTAAGTATTTTAGAAGTACAGTGTGACACATCAGTTGTATAATCACTCTGTAGTCTTTGTAGCCATTTTTCCACTATGGCTTTCTCCCATCAAAACCACCTCCCTTCCCCAGCATATAGAATATGTAACACTGGAAATGAGCATTTAAAAGCTGGAAACTAGAGTTTAGATCTTCAGAAAAGGGTTATGAGTTAACCACATTCATCTATTTGCAATACAATCTTCTGTTTCTTGGTCACATCCTGTTTGTTTTTTATTACTGGATATTACGAAAGTGTAAGATTTTTCCAGACTTCTTTTAATCCTCAGATGTGGTCTTTTGTCTTACTGTTTTCCATTTGTACCCTGTCTTGAACACAAAAAGTGGCTATTTTCCTTCTTCATGATTTTGTGTTCTCTTGATAATACTCTATAATAGTATTTAGTACTAAAGCATTATATAATCAAAGAAAGTGAGAATCCCCTACTAAATACTGGCTGTATTACCTCCAGCCAGTAAATGGAGTTACAGAGATGTTTTAAGCCAAAATTTTCCATTAAGGTTCCATGCCCATGAGACATTTGGAGTACAATCTTTTCTCCAAATATGAAAAACCACAACTGGAATCTTCAGAAATTTTTGCTGCCAAACTTTAACTGCTCTCTTTTCTGCTTATCAAGGCATGCACAGATAAAGAGAGAGTACACAAGGTGATAGCTGGTTATCTTTTCAATATGGCATCAAAGGCAGGGCCTTTATAGGTCTGTGTTTATAAGGTAGAGTTATACTTTGGAAAGTAATCATTGCCACTGACAAAACAGTTTATCTTTGCCAAACTTGTCTTGGGTATCCACAGAAGTGTTCTGACATGCAGAAATTTCCACTAAAATTTTAATCCAAAGCATAAAAATCTGTTTGTTTCAGATACGAGTTTTAATTACTTAAACGTTTTCTTAAGTGATACAATAAGAAGTTTGTGAAATAATATCACTTAGCTTCTAAATGGTGTGTGTTTGCTTTTATTCTTTTATTTATATTTTTTTTTTCTTTTATAGATTTTCTCAAGTCATTGTCCTAATGGAATGAAAAATGTAGAAAAAAACTATTGCAAAATTCCATTCTTTTTGTTGGCCCTCTGTAGGCGTCTAGAGTCTTTTTGGTCTGAGCAGAACATCTTGAGTTTTTCTACTCAATGTTGCCTGTATTTCTAATAATTTTGCTTGTCTTCTGAAAACCAGATCTTTTAAAACTATAGTGTTAAAATGAAACTATGGCTTAGGTCTCATCTTGGAAAATATTTCATTGTTTTTGATGCTGTTTCTAACTTCTAGCTATTAATAAAAGCTCTGATACGAATTATTGAAACCTTAAAGCCGGATAATTTATACCTCTGATTAGGCGCCATGGAATGAGGATCACCCTTTTTCTAACTACATTACATGGGGTCTCA
>VWZV01007873.1:0-33582 GCA_013397155.1 Irena cyanogastra
GTGCAACATTAAATAATTTAGAATTAAATATAGAATCTAATAAGATAGTCTTAAAACCTATGAGTAACCCTATTATCTCACTATCAAAACATTTCCTTAACTTCATGTGTTCTGAATTCCTCTTACCACTCTGTCACAATCAGAACATCAGGTCTAATGCTGGGTAATTTTTAAGGAATTTCAGGCTGGTACTGCCTTTTCAGGCTTTTTATGAAAAAACACACCATGCACATGTAAAAACACATGGACTTAGTGAAGGTGCTTTTATTTGTAAGTCCCATCTGGAATGCTAAGTCCTTTTAAAAAAAAAAAAAAAAAAAAAAGAAGAAAAAGGTTCAGTCTGGACAAACTGTGAAAACCAGGGTAGTCCAACCCAAGACAAACAGTTACTATGCCCAGGTAGTTGTGGTGAAAGAGAAGACCCCCCTCTTCTGGCATGAACTGGAGTAGCTCTCATCAGAAGATGATAAAATATGTTTAAAACCATGTTTTGATCAGAAATAGGAATAAAACTAATAATAATATCTGTGTTGAAAGTTTATATTCTTCCATCATGTCCTCCAAAGTTTTCCATTTCACACTTACACAAACTCTAGTCCTCCACAACAGCTCACTGCATGTGTATCAAAAGTGTTCTAGCTTCTTCTTTGCCAGACATTGAATATTCAGTGTATCATGGACAGATTATTTTTGTGTATTTGCTTTCCGGTTCAGGACAAAACGTCTGAAGAACTCTCTTTTCCAAGCACAGAGTGAACTGAGCAGTGACATTAAAAATATGCCCTGCAGTCTTGATGACTGGAAAGGAAAAGCCTTTTGACAGACAAATTGTCTTTGTTCAGGCAATATTATTTGCTTCATTCTTTCCTGAAGGTGACCAACAGTTCCAGCTAGTGAGAAAAACTGTTGCTAAAGATGGTCAGAAATCCTTCTGTATCTAGCATTTCAATTGTTCCTGTAAATGCAAGGTTTTCTCTATGATAAATGTGGCAGTGAGAATTCTGTCCCAATCACATTTCAAAACAGATAACTGTGTGTTTATGTGTATTTATCATTCTCTCTTTAGCTTCCAGAAGTAAAGAAGCAGCATTTATATTTTTTTCCTTTTGTTTATTTTTACATTTTGTATTATCTTATAATTTTTACCAGTCTTCACAGTTTATGAGTTAATGGTAGATAGATGGAATTCTTCCCTATTAGATCATATATTTCACTCTTTTTAAATATAAGATAGACTAGTTTCCTCTACATCCTAATGGTAAAGAAAAAATCAAAGCCATGAGAGACATTCCCATTCCTCCTGTATTGCTGGGAGAGCAGCTGTATTGCTTTACTTTTAAAAACTGAAGTCAGAGATGGAGAGAAATGTAATGCTGTTTAGAGTAATTCATCTGCAAGGTAGACTATTCCCTGCCTGAAAAATTGGGAAGAGTTTTAAAGACCAATAGTGTATAGTTGTCTCATTTCTATGCAGTAATACAAAAAATAATCTCTTTCTTTCCAGCACACAGTTAACATAAAACTCAGACATTGTTACTCAGGTAAATTCTGGAAATAGAATGGCAGCCCTTATGACAGATACTGAAGAGGCATGGAAATTTAACTTAAAAAGGATAGAAAATCTCTTCATTTTCAGCAGTTCTCTTCTGTATATCAGAAAATTTGGATAATTTTAATATATTTCATACTTTTAAATTCCAGATTACTATGTCAATCCTAAATAATATGAAATTACTAGTTTTCATTTTTCTGTTCTTGATGTTTATACTATTTCCATTTCTATTATCCATATCTAAATATTAACTAATCTTTGTTTGACTTTCCAGTGTGAAATTCGAACAAACTATGGATTTCTCCAGATTTTTATCTAGACTCTCTAGATCTTTTTTTCTCTAAATTCTCTTTTCTTCTCTAGATTTTTGTCATAATTTCTCAAATTATTCAGTACAGTTTTGCTTTTCAAATCTTTTCTTTAATTGGAGCAGTTTCCAACCACTTCTACAAAAAAGGAATTTGCATTGGAGTTGCTATATTAATGGGTAGGAAGAGAACTTAATTTTCTTCTGAATACTTTTGCACTTTACTAAATTTATCTGCTTTGTCCCAAATAAACTCTATTTTTTTAAAGAAAGGTGAGATTTACTCTTGAGAAGAAATGGCTTGATATATCAACGAATGTCTCTCTGAAATCTTCAATTACAAATGTTTAACAGTTGCTGTTGAACCACTGTAAAACTAAGGCAGTCACAATTTTGGAGGGGTGAAAGGTTTCTTGGGGTAGAACAATAAGCCAGAAAAGAAATCAGCTGTGTATTTCTAATTATTTCAAAGCATGCTTTAGTTAGCCCTTGGGAAGCCTATGAAGGACAAACATACAGTATAGAGTATAAAAAAGATGATAGTACTGCATTATTTATGATTCTGTCATAAAACTGAAAACGTGAAAAAAAGGACCTTGATCAGCAAATGTCTTAAAACTAATTGTTAGAGAACACCAGATTAGTAATTTATTGTATCTACAGTTTATTCATCTTCATCTTCTTGAGTGTTTTTATCAAGAACACATTGCATTTCTACCTGCAATACTTCATAAACTGTTTCTCAAACCTCTTCAAAGCCATTAGCAATTTATATAATTTCTTTCTACTTGCATATCTAATGTTAGGTCAGTTTTTCATTTCTTAATGTTATGACATTTTGGAAGATTCCCCTGAGCAATTGTCAGCAGGTGGGTTATAGAAGAAAGAAGAGTTTTATCTCCTATGAGAAGCTAAGACTGTTGTTCTCCTTCTAAACAGAGTTTTTAAATATTTGGAATCTATATTCCATTTTACTGATGACTTTACATGACTTTAAAGGTCTTCTGGCATGTGTTTTCTAAGGCTTTCCAAGGATTTCAATAGTTGTCCAGCACCAAAATGCTTCAAAAAATTAGTCCTTACGTACTGAAGAGTCTTTAGCTTACATTCTATAAACATGCTGCTCTAATAGGTGCATCAAGAGACTATATGTTATATATATGTACTAGTATCTTAAATTGATATTAATACAGACATTAGCCTGTATGATGTTCAGTTTTACTAAAAAAGGGATTCATAGCAGTTAAACAGACTGAGGTTCTCTCAAAACGATGACAATCTTCTTCTTTAGGACTTTGAATACTCTGCAATGTTCTTATTCAAGACAATGAACTCACTGGTATCCACTCACTGGTATTCAATTTGCCCCTGCATGACAGAAGGCAGAGTCCTCAGCTGCCTTAGGAGGAGGTTGCCAGCAGTTTGAGGGAGGTGATCCTTCCTGTCTACGAAGCAGTGGTGAGGTCACACCTCAAGTGTTGTGTCCAGTTCTGGGCTCCATGGTAAAATACACCTCTACCAATATGGGAGATTGTCCAGTGAAGTGCCATACAGCCACTAAGACCAGGATGGAACTAGAGCAACTCTCATACGAGGAAACACAGAAAACTTGATCTGGTCATCTAGGAGGAGAAAAGCTTCAGAATCACAGAATCACAGAGTTGGTCAGGTTAGAAGGGACCAGAGTAGTTCAACATGCATGCACAAGCAGGATCTTCTCGGAGTGCATTGCAGAGGATCGTGTCCAGATTGTTCTTGAGTATCTCCAGTGAGGGAGACTCCACAACCGCTCTCAGTAATCTGTTCCAGTCACCTGCACTGTAAAGAATCTCTTCATCACGCTGAGGTGGAACTTCATGTGCACCAGTTTGTGGTCATTGCCTCTTGTCCTGTTGCTTGGCATTGCTGAGCAGAGCCTGAATCCATCCACTGACACCCTCTCTTCAGATTTTTATAGACAAACCTTTCCTTGTATGAGAGATGCTCTTTGTCACCCTCTGCTGGACCTGCTTCAGCAGCTCTGTGTCTCTCTTGTCCTGAGGAGCCCAGAACTGGACACAGCACTCCAGATGTGCCCCTCCAGGGCTGAGTAAAGGGGCAGGATCACCTCCCTCGACCTGCTGGCAGTGCTGTTCCTCATGCACCCCAGGGCACCCTTGGCCTTCTTGGCCACCAGGACACGCTGCTGGCTCAGGGACAGCTTGCTGTCCACCAGGAACCCCAGGTCCTTCTCCTCAGAGCTGCTTTCCAGCAGGTCAGCTCCCAGCCTGTGCTGGTGCCTGGGGTTCTTCCTGCCCAGGTGCAGGACCCTGCATTTGCCTTGGTTGAATTTCAGGCAGTTCTTCTCTGCCCATCTCTGCGCCTGTCGAGGCCCCTCTGCAGGGCGGCACGGCCCTCGGGGGTATCGGCCACTGCTCCCAGCTCTGTGCCATCAGTGAGCTCCCTGAGGAGGCACCTGCCCCTGCATCCAAGTCACTGATGGAGAAGGTAAACAATGCCAGGCCTGCTCTCGAGTCTGGGGGGTCACCACTTGTCACAGGCCTCCAACCAGACCCTGTGCCACTCATAACAATCCTCTGGGATCTGCCAATCAGACAGTTCTCAGTTCATTTCTCTGTCCCCTCATCCAGGCCACACTTTCTGAGTTTGCCTTTGAGGATGTTGTAGGAGTAGGTGTCCAAAGTCCAGGTAGAACAAAATCCACTGCTCTCCCCTCACCCATCTATCCAGGCAGTTGTTTCACTGTGGAAAGCAATCAGACTGGCCATGCATGATGTCCCTTTGCTGAATCCACACTGACTCCATCCTGATCTCCTTCTTGTCTTCCATGTGGATAGAGATGGCTCCATCACCTTTTCAAGGATTGAGGTGAGGTGGACTGGCTGGCAACTCCCTGAGTCCTCCTTCTTGCCCTTTGTGAGGACTGGGGTGACATTTGCTTTTTTCCAGTCCTCAGGCACCTCTCCTGACTCCATGATGTTTCAAAGATGACAATAAGTGGCCCACCTGTGGTGTTCACCAGCTCTTTCAGCATTCATGGATGTATCCTGTCAGGACCCATGGACTGGTTGATGCCAGGTCTGCCTAGGGGTTCTCCAATCTAATAATCTTTGACCAAAGGGAAGTGTTCCTTCCAACATTCCTCTACTGTGATCTCCTGGTTCAGAGATTCCTGAGGCCTGGTCTTGTCCATTCTATGATTTTTAGCCTTAATATGCTATGATTTCTGGATGTATTATCTGATTAATTCTATAGAATAGAAAATCTGAGACTAAACTTTGTTGTATTAAATTCTTCAATAAACATATGAATAAGGAATATGTCTTCTTTCTGATACTAAGAATCATGCTTATGAATACTGAAAGTTTAGTGTCACTTAATGGCATGCAGTATAGGGAGAATGACAGTATCATCATATTAAGATGGGCAAAAAAAAGAATTCCCCTATTGTCAGGTCTACATACAGCCAAGCATAACATTAGTTAATTTCAGAGTATCTTGACAACTTTTTAAAGCTTACATACTGCTGAATGATATTTTCTACTACCTCATATGCAGTATTTTTTTTTAACAATATTATCTTGGTTTTGTCAATAAGAACAAAAAAAATTGCACTGGACGTTAAAGAAATTCTGCTAATTCTTTTTGTTGTCAACACTGTGCCTTAAAGACTTAGCAATCAATAGTAAACTGGCCTTTGTTTTGGAATTATTCTTTATCAGCTTGAGGGGAAGCTTTTGAGAAAACTCAAGAAGGGCTTTGTCATGACTTAATGGAATTTATGCAGAAGGCTTTGGATGGTGATGAAGAGCAGAACTGGAAAGAGGAAAGAAAGAACAGGTTAGAACAGTGACTGGTATTGGACAGATGCTCTTGAGGCCAAGACTGGAAAAGGAGCCCTCCATACTGCTTCTTCACTGTTTCCATTTCTGTGTTACGGGAAAGAGACATTGCATCAGCAATAACCTGCTTAAGAGCACAACTCTATGTAACATTCTGTCATCCTGTTTAGTGAATGAATCAAAAACCCAAGCAAAACAAAAGTCTATCAGGTGAAACATGAGTTGTGCCATCAGCAATCTTTGGCTCATTAGGTGCAGAACCCATACATAAAACTGGAATTAGCAGGTTAAATTGTCCTGGAATTTTTGTGTTATTCTGCACAAGGAACAGCATTTTAAAAGCCTGTAACTTACTTTTTGCAGACAAGTTTCATGGTATGTACAGGGGATAGAAAAATATCAAGTTCATTTTTTGCCAAGACCCATACTTTTGCTTTCAGTTTTGCTTTGAGTTTTATTCATTCCTCTTTTATACATGCCTCTAAACAGCTGTCTATTACTTCATTTGAAGACTTTCCCCTCTGCTGCTGCTGTCTAAATCACAACTCAGAAGGAGATCTTTTGCATCTGAGTGATGCCTTCTTCCAAAGTCTGTGTATCCCTATCAAAATCTCTTTCTATTCAACTTGTTCTCTGTCTGGCTTCTGAAGTGTTTTCTTTTATCTTCCTTACAGTAGGTTCTATTTTGACCACTTATCTTTTCCTGGCTTGTGCAGAGAGAAGCATTTGACAATGCTAGACAGGTACCCAGAATTCAGTTACTGGCTTTAGAAATGCGAAACAAGATGCTTTGCTTGGCCCAAGGTTTGAATATAATCTTTATTGAGAGATTTATTAGGTCTGAAAAGATAATTAGCTAGTTAGTTAGACAGGTTTAACAGTTTTCTTTAAGAAGTGTCCACCAAGCACATGCCAATCATGTCTGCTTCTGAAAGCTCATAAATTGCCACTGTTTGCAAAGAAAATGATAGATTTCTTCTCTGAACCCTATGTGACTAAAGCTTATTGCAAATAGAAATTGTGTCTTCCCAAAAAATGAATCTGATAGTGAATGTTGCCCTGGATGTGTGGCAAGTATTAGAGCACAAATTTACGCACACAATAAAATGGTATTTAAATAAAGGATTAAATAATGCATTTTTGTAACAATAATTTATCTTTGGGCTTACTAACAGCCTTTTAAAAAACAAGGTTGTAGCATATTCACATGTGTGTGCCTGTGGCCTTATAATGAACTCTTGCCCTTTTTTTTTTGCTGTGTGGTCTGGAGTGTACATTTTCCTTTGCTTGAGTTTATTGAGTACTGTGTAAACAAACACTCTTTTAAAAAATTGTTCTGAGAACTGTTACATTCTCAACTTTGCAACTGAACTTTGTCTTCTTGAGGCTGTAATATTGTTTGTGATGAGAGTCTACGCAGGAACAAAAAAATAAACCCAAACCAAAACAACATAACAGCTTAACTGTGGTGACTGCAGGCAGCTGTAACCCCAGTGGAAAGGCACTCCAAACACAGAGCACCTGTGGGCAGTCAGTGCTCAGACTTCTCTTGGAACATTTAAATTACTCTGACTCAAATTCTCTCACTTTTCCATGGGAAATTAATTTGTGTAAGCTAAATGATGGTAGACATCTCGTATTTATTTAACAGAGACAAATTAGAAAGCATACCAAACAAGGAGAATGTATCTGGGTGCAGGGAGGGACAGATGCTCCCTAAGCACGCAGCCATGTGGAAGCAGACCGAGCCAGCCCCTACCTAGACTTCAGGCAGGGACCAGGGTGGACAAGGCAAGGCTGAGACATCAGCCCAGAGGCAAGAGGAGGCTGAGGGGGGCTAGTGACCAGGTCTGCTGCAGCATCACTGGGACAGGATCTTGTCTGACATAGGATCCTGGGCATTGCACAGGTTGTGGAGAGGCACAGCAGCAGGCTGGGCAGTTCTGGTAAGGTCTGCCAGTGCCATGAGGGTCCTGAGAAATAGAAAGTGGGTTTTAACTGTATTGTAAATAAAAACAAATACATACAAAAGTTTCTAGGAGGGGGGGAAAATGTCCAAAGGTGTTGCAGTTGAGACGGACGCACAACATGGCACTCGAGGTTCCTGCGGCGGCAGCCGATTTGGACTGAGTGCGGTTCCCTTTATGTAGTGTTAGACAGCCCGCGCACTTGCCCCTGACTGGCTGAAGTTAGTTGCCACCCAGATGACTGTCTGTGTCTCCAAGGGCCTGGACTGGCTCCCCAAGGGCCCAGACTAGTCCAGTTGTGTAATTATCTATGACCGCGAGGCCTCCATGCCAGCTGCTAGCCACCACGCAAAGGAATAGTTTTTTTTCCAACTACCTTTCTTGTAACTACTGAATTTCAGCAGTGAAACTAAATGAAATATTTCAAAGGCCAGATAGAATCAGTATTCATGTAATTATTTTACTAATTTACAGAGTCATCTTGACCTTGAATTAGGAGTGCACAAATAGGAACAGGTATGAAGAGATCAGACGGTAAGACATGTATAAAGAGATCAGACAGAGATACAGTAAGTAGTGTGTCAACTCTAATTATGTGCCAAGTTTCTTAATTGCAGATTAGTCTTTCTTTACTATGTGTCACAGATCACAGTCAATGGTATACCATGGTTGTGGAAAATTTATATGCAAGTGGCAGATATACATCAAGTTATGCAATGGTGTCTAGAAACTTTCAGTATATGGTATTCTTTACAAGAGAGCATTGAAATAAGAGCTTTGAAATAAGTTCTACATTTATAATACTTTAGTCACTATAGAAAGAAAGAAATACCTGCTCTCTAGCAATTTACAGGTTTATTTTAATTCTAACCATACAATCACAGAACAGGCTAGGCTGGGAGGTCCCTCAAAAGGTCTCCTGGTCATCCTGGGAAAGGGAGCCTGGAGTATAGAGCATCCTGTCCAATCATATCTTGATAAAACCTTCCAGTGATGGAGAATTCATCATGTTCCCTGGGGAGCTTGTTCCATTGAACAATATCTCACTATAAAAAATACCTTTCTTTTGTCAAAATTAAACTTCCCTCAATGCTTCTTATATCTGTGGACCCTTGTCTTCTCCATGTGGCTCCAGAAGTGAGAGGCTCTGTCATCTTTGTAGCT
The DNA here is from genome assembly GCA_013397155.1 of Irena cyanogastra. Taxonomy (NCBI): domain Eukaryota; kingdom Metazoa; phylum Chordata; class Aves; order Passeriformes; family Irenidae; genus Irena; species Irena cyanogastra. The sequence goes on from VWZV01007873.1 coordinate 8,833, forward strand.
GCCTTTAAAGTGACCATCTCCAAAATGTACAAAACTCATCACCATTTTGTGTCATACTGAATTTAATCACAGAACAAATGACATCTGTGCTTATTATCTTGGCATACAGGCATTATCTACAATAAAACTAAGTCCTGTCTTGATAAATTCTGAGACAGAATTTCTTCTCTGTTTGTCATGATTTTATTTACTGCATACAAGATAAAAAATATTTGATAGTATAAAATGCCCTCAATCAATAAAGTGGGTTCCAAAACACTCAAAAGCTGGTGACTGAGTTATTCCCTGGACATTTTTAGATTAGTCCTAGATTATTATAGCCCCACCCAGCAAAATGAGATTTTTTTTCATTAATTGAGCCACAGTGTCTTTCATTTCTTTTATTTTAAACTGAGGTAGATGATTATTTTCTTCTTAGTGGTAGTGGTAAAATGGTAGTTGATATGGCTTGTTGATGGCTACTTTGCCCTGTTTCCTTAAAGCTTCACGGAAGACATTAATCTTAGGTACAAAGTCAGGTGCTGAGTTCCAGCAGAAAGTCTAAACTGAAAAACTTCTAGCTTATTTGTTTGTGTTTAGAAAATATCATTATTTTGATGAAAGGGAATACTAATTTAAAAACGAAAAATCTCTGAAAGGAAAATACTTAAGTGCTTGTTTAAGATCAAGCACTTTAGTTAAGTACTTTGCTGAATTAGATCATGCAATAAGAAATGGAGATTAACTTGTTTCTATCACCAAGGGCTGAGAGCCTGTGCAGTAAATTTAATGTTCTCAAATAGCTGTATGTCTATGTTCAAGTTCTGATTCACTCATTAGAGCAATGGACAAATATATAATACACTCAAAGCAATGTGGAAGAAATAAACTGTATACCAGCTACATGCCAAGAAAAATAATATTGGGTGTAGAACTGATCTGTATGCACATGAATAAAATACAGACATCAGGGCTGAAATCTGCTGTTGTAAAATGGTGTGTATCAATGCTTGACAATGTAATCAGAAATTATAGATGGGGGTTTTGATTGCCCTCTATGCCTTGGCATGACAATCCAGGGTCTTGCTACAGAGAGTCATCCTTTGGGAAAGGAAAATTATTTAACAGGGTTTTTTACATAGTAAATAAGCAACAAATTATGTAGATAGAGTTATTAAAATGCTTTGTTCTCATATAAATTCCAAAGACAGATGTCAAAAGCAGGAGAATTTAGTGTACTGGTAGCATTGTACATACGGTATTAGAAATTATTGCCTAGAAATCACATAGACTAATACATTTTTATTACTTCTGTGATACATGTTTCACAAGTAGAAAGCATGTCAGACAGATACATGGAAAATCGTTCTGGGAGCTATATTGTATATGGCATGCACAGATTCCTGTGGGATGTCTTCAATAGAGTTAATTTACTTCCTTGACAATAAGTTATACTTTAAATTTAAACAATTTCTTACTATTAAAACGTCATGCTGTTGAGAGGTGTTATAATCCCAGTCTGCTGTATTACTATCATTTCATGGTAAAACATGATGGAGGAAAAGTAATTTTGTAGAAAAGTCTTAAAATCTGTAATATTTTGAGCAAAGAGAGAAAACAGTGACATTTGTGGCATCCAAATTCAGAGAAGAAAATGTTAAACTGTACACCATCCATAATGGTTAAAAATAAAAACTACAAGATTTGTGTCACACAGATTGTAGTCTTTTTCATACACTTAAAGTTAAGAATTATTAGTGTTCAAACTACCCCAACTCCTGTTACCTCTACCCAGCTGCAAATGCAGTTAATATTTGACCAATCTCTTTTCATTTCCTGGTCCAAGCAAACATAGTCCAGTGTTTACAGCTTACAGTTTTTAAAGATTTTTGGCATAGATCATTGTTCTTTCTTCACAGTTTGCTGATGTTCATGCTGAGTTTTTCATTCTCTGAGGAAAATATAATTTATGAAATAACTCAGCAAATATATAAATAGATCATCATGCAAAAAGCTACAAACAAACAATACACTCCCAAACCAATAGGTTTTCATTAGAAGATGCCGATTCTAGCAAAATACTTCCATGAATACTGCAAATAATTACCTTTGCTTTGATAGTCTGAAAGACTACATATCTACCTTGTAATTGCCATATCATAGCATATTCTGATGAATTTATGCAGGCTTCAGTCATCCCACATTTTTGGCTTTTCATCCCAGATTCTTTTTTACCTTCAGGCTGAACTTCCATTTCCATTATCAAGCTACTCTCAGTGTGGAATGTAACCATGGTCCAATGACAGGTGTGATCTAAGCAGAACTTGAGTTCAGTCATGCTTTTTATCTGGACTGTAAACTTCTTTGAAGGTAGACGAAGGATTTTAAAACCTTTGCTGTTACCTCAAAGCATTATAAAATTACAGGGTTATGAGGGATAGAATAGTTCCTTTGAAAGGGATCTACAATTACCTAGTCCAATTCTGTGGCAATATAATGCTGACCATAAGATGAAGCATGTTATTAGGGGCATTGTCCAAATGCCTCTTAAACATTGACAGGCTTGGGGTATTGACCATCTCTCCAGGAAGCCTATTTCAGTGTTTGATCAGCCACTCAGTAAAGAAATTTTTCTTATATCTAGCCTGAACCTTCCCTGACACAGCTTTGAGCCATTTTCACATGTCCTGTCACTGAAAACCAGGAGGAAGAGCCCAGCAACTCCTTCTCGAAAAGCAAAAGACAACAGCTTTGAAGGTACACAATATCCACTTTTGGAAATTAACTTAATCTAATAACTAAAATTGTCTGTCCTACCTTCCCAGGTACCCTGGCATAAGGTATGAAGCTTTGCAAGTGGATCTGAAGAATAACGATCATGATGGTTGATATAGCATGGAATTATTGTCAAAGTTTAATCAGCCTACACCCAGCATTAAAATTACTTCCATGAATTAAAAAACCAGATGGATCATTGTCACAGAAAACTCCCTGATAGGAACAGAAGACCCAACATGTAAAGTGGGCCCACTTCTTAACTTCCCTCCTCTTCTGGGGCAGAGGTTAAAGATGTGAAGAGAAAGCTTCCTATCCTGGTATGGCATTATTTTTTCAGTAGGTTGTGATGAATTTTGGAACAAGAAGTCCCAGAGCAATCAAAAGATATTTCAGGGCCTTGAGGTGGTTGCTTAAGAGATCAGAAGCACAAGTATGTTCTCCTGTATCCTTCCAGTTGCAGAGAATGATGCGAGAAGAAACAGGAAGAGCTACCAGACTGACATCTGGCTTCAAGATTGGTGTCACTAGCAGAATTTTGGTGGTTTTGATGGGTTGGTTTACACTACACCAGACCAGTTGGTGACACCTGTCTCAAAGTAGGGAAAAAGATCTTTATACAAGGGTTAGCAGGGTTCAGTGAGAGATCTTTAGGTTTAAAAGAGGAAAGGACTATATCCCAAGCACACTGGAGACCTGGGGACAGCATGCCTATCTTTGAGGGATGGTGTGCTAGTGAATTCCTTCAGTCTGCTCTCTCAGTGGAGGTAGGGGATGGAGATCCATGCAGCAGCAAAGACACAGGTGTTATTGATATGTTAGAAACCACAAAAGAGCATGAGAAGAGTCACACAGAAATTATGCCTTTTTCCCCCAAAAATAGGGGTGGTGGGATCAATAGTCCAAGTGCATTTATACCACTGCATGCAGCATGGGCAATAAAGAGAAGAGGAAAGGCACTGTGAAGAAAGAAAGCTACGACGTGGCTGCCATCACAGAAGCATGGGGCATTACTGGAGAGCTGCAGTGGATCACTCTAAACTCATCAGAAAGGATAGGCAAGAAAAAAAGAGACAGCGAGGTAGTCCTGTATGTTAGGGAGTGTTTCAAATGTCTAGAGCTCAATTATAGGGTGGTGATAGGGTCAAGGGTTCATGCATAAGCGTTGGCCAACAAGACAGATATCCTGGCGGGAGTATGTTACAGACCACCCAGCTAGGATGAAGAGGCAGATGAAATATTCTATAAGCAGCTGGGAAAAGCCTTCAAATCACTGACCCTTGTTCTCACAGGGGACTCCAGCATACCAGATACCTGCTGGAAATACAACATAGCAGAAAAGGAACAGCCCCGGAGGTTTCTGAGGTGTTTGGAACATGCCTTGATACTTTTGTCACTGTGGGTGAGGAAGCCAGCCAGAGAAGGTGCCCAGCTGGACCTGCTGCTTGTGAACAGGCTATTAGTGGGACATGTGGTGGTCAGGGGCCATCTTGGGCACAGAGACCAGGAAAGGAGAGCTTCTTTCTATTCTCAGGGCTGTAAGGAGGGCAGTCAGCAGAACTGCCAGGACTGCCTGGGACTTCCAGGGGGCAGACTTTGGCCTGTTTACAGGACTGGTTGATAGCGTTCCTTGGGATGTGGTCCCAAAGGGACAAGGGAGTGCAGGAAGGCTGAACATTGTTTGAGAAAACAATCTTAAAGGTGCAGGAGCAGGCTCTCCTTGTGTGCTGAAAGAAGAGCTGTCTGGGAAGAAGATTGGCCTGGCTGAACAGAGCTTAGGCTGAACTCAGAAGAAAAAGGAGAGTTTATGGCCTTTGGAAGAAGGGACAAGCAGCTCAGCAAGACTAAAAATATGTCGTGAGTTATGCAGGATGAAAATTAGAAAGGCCAAAGACCAACTAGAACTTCCATAAAAGACAACCAAAATTTTTTCTACAAAGACATTCACTACAAAAGGGGGCCAAGAAATATGTCCATCTGCTATTGGTTGTTGGGGGAGAGGCAGGTGGTGTCATACAATGACAAGGGATAAGGAAAACACTGAGGTATTTAATGCCTTCTTTGCCCCAGTCTTTAAGAGCAAGACCAGTTGTCCTCTAAGTACCCAGCCCCCTGAGCTAGAAGATGGGAATTGGGCAGAATGAAGCCCCCATACTCCAAGGGGAAATGGCCAGTGACCTGCTACACTGCTTAACACACATGAGTCTCTGAGGCTGGATGAGATCCCCTCAAGGGTACTGAGAGTGNCCTTCAAATCACTGACCCTTGTTCTCACAGGGGACTCCAGCATACCAGATACCTGCTGGAAATACAACATAGCAGAAAAGGAACAGCCCCGGAGGTTTCTGAGGTGTTTGGAACATGCCTTGATACTTTTGTCACTGTGGGTGAGGAAGCCAGCCAGAGAAGGTGCCCAGCTGGACCTGCTGCTTGTGAACAGGCTATTAGTGGGACATGTGGTGGTCAGGGGCCATCTTGGGCACAGAGACCAGGAAAGGAGAGCTTCTTTCTATTCTCAGGGCTGTAAGGAGGGCAGTCAGCAGAACTGCCAGGACTGCCTGGGACTTCCAGGGGGCAGACTTTGGCCTGTTTAGAGGACTGGTTGATAGCGTTCCTTGGGATGTGGTCCCAAAGGGACAAGGGAGTGCAGGAAGGCTGAACATTGTTTGAGAAAACAATCTTAAAGGTGCAGGAGCAGGCTCTCCTTGTGTGCTGAAAGAAGAGCTGTCTGGGAAGAAGATTGGCCTGGCTGAACAGAGCTTAGGCTGAACTCAGAAGAAAAAGGAGAGTTTATGGCCTTTGGAAGAAGGGACAAGCAGCTCAGCAAGACTAAAAATATGTCGTGAGTTATGCAGGATGAAAATTAGAAAGGCCAAAGACCAACTAGAACTTCCATAAAAGACAACCAAAATTTTTTCTACAAAGACATTCACTACAAAAGGGGGCCAAGAAATATGTCCATCTGCTATTGGTTGTTGGGGGAGAGGCAGGTGGTGTCATACAATGACAAGGGATAAGGAAAACACTGAGGTATTTAATGCCTTCTTTGCCCCAGTCTTTAAGAGCAAGACCAGTTGTCCTCTAAGTACCCAGCCCCCTGAGCTAGAAGATGGGAATTGGGCAGAATGAAGCCCCCATACTCCAAGGGGAAATGGCCAGTGACCTGCTACACTGCTTAACACACATGAGTCTCTGAGGCTGGATGAGATCCCCTCAAGGGTACTGAGAGTGCTAATGGAAGTGCTCACAAGCCACTTTCCATCATTAACCACATGTCCTGGCTAACTGGACTGGTACTAGGTGACTGGTAGTTTGGAAACTACCAGTTTCCAGGATTGGTAGTCCTGGTAGTGACAGGAAGTTTTGAAATGGGACATATTTACAAAAAGGGCTGGAAAAAGGATCAAGGGAACTAAAGACCTATCAGTCTGACCTCGATGCCAGGGATGGTCATAAAGCAGATCACCCTGAGTGCCATCACACAGTGTGCACAGGACAAGGGATCAGGTCCCACCAGCCTGATCCCAGGAAGGTTTGTCAAAGGCAGCTGCTGCTTGACCAACCTGATCTCCTCCTATGATGAAGTGATGGATCTAGGGGATGAGGGGATGTTGTACACACAGACTTCAGCAAAGCCTTTGACACTGTCTCCCACAGCACTCTGCTGTAAGGTTAAGAACTGACTGGATGGCCAGGCCCAGAGAGTTGTGGTCAGCTATCTGTTGGTCACCACTGGACACCCCAGGGCTCAGTACTGGGGCCAGTTAGTCCTGTTTAATATCTTAGTTCACAAAGGAGATTGAGTGTTCCCTCACTCCCTCAGTCAGTTTGCACATGGCACCAAGTTTGGCAGAAGCATTGATCTGCTGGAGGGTTCGAAGGCTCTGCAGAGAGATCTGGACAGGCTGGATCTATGGGCCAAGAACAATGGTATGAGGTTCAAAAAGGCCAGGTGCCAGGTCCTGCCCTTGAGTCACAATAACCTCAAGCAGCGCTAGAGATGACTGGAAAACTGCTTGTCAGAAAAGTGCCTGGGGGTGCTCGTCAGCAACAGCTGAACATGAGCCAGTGTGTGCCCAGGTAGCCAAGAAGGCCAATGGCATCCTAGCCTGTATCAGCAGTAGTGTAGTCAGCAGAACCATGGCAGTGATCATCCCCCTGTTCTTGGCACTGGCGAGGCTGCATGTCAAGTCCTGTGTTCAGTTTTGGGCCTCTCACAACAAGAAAGACATTGAATTGCTGGAGCATGTCCAGAGAAGGGCAGTGGAGCTGGAGAAGGGTTTGGAGCACAAGTCCTGTGAGGAGTGGCTGAGGGAGCTGGGAGTGTTTAGCCTGGAGAAAAGGAGGCTCAGAGGAGACCTTATTGCTCCTGAGAGGAGGCTGTGGCGATGTAGAGGCCAGCCTCTTCTCCCAGGCAACCAGAGACAGGGCAAGGGGAAACCCTGAAGTTGCTCCATGGGAGGTTTAGATTAGACTTGAGGAAAAATTCTTCATGGAAAGGATTATCAAGCATTAGAACAGGCTGCCCAGAAAGGTGGTTGACCTACCATCTCTGGAGGCATTTAAAAGATGTGTAGTTGTGGTGGTTAGGGACATAGCTTAGAGGTGGCCTTGGCCGTGCTGGGTTAATGGTCAGACTAGATAATCTTAAAGGCTTTTCCAACCTAAAATTATTCCATCTTTCTTTAATACTGGGTAACTCTTAAACAGTGTAAGAATTCCAGTTTGATCTCTGTGTTCCAATGATGGTCAAAATTAGGAAAGAATTTGTTTTTGATAAAGTGACACCATATTTCAGTAGGAAAAAAAAAGATTATTTTATCCAATGAAATGCATTCCTCTTTCATAATAAAATTCAAAAATATATGCAATTTCCAACAAATGTCCTTAAAAGGGAGGAGGAAGTACTGTGCTTAAGGTCAATTTTGGCTGGGCTGTGGCATCTTATCTTCTCCCTTCCTGGAGCCCTCCAGTATAAAAGACCATAAAACATGACATCCAGCATCGGCTGGTTGGTCTCCCAGGTTTGTATCCCATAATCTGTAACAGCAGTTAGTGCTGAACTGCAGAAACACAGAACAAGGCCCAGTCTACACAAAACAAGTGATGATCCCTTAACTTCTACTGGATACCAATTCAATTGTCAAACAGAATTTCTAAGGCAACAGATCCACGTGAAATGTGACTGCCCTAGGGTTAGCAGGCAACACTAGTATTCTTCAATTTAGAGCTCCCACCAAAACCACGCTGGCACTTGCCCCCTGCCACACCCCCCTCTTTTCCTTATGGGTGGCCAGAGAGGAGAGCTGGAGGCACAAAAGGCAAAGATCATGGCTTGAGATAACAACAATTTACTAGAAAAAACAATGAGGTAAGAAAACAAACAGTAACAGCAATAACATTAATAACAAAAGCGTGAAAAGAGGGGGCGATTTACATGCAAAATGTTCACCAAGCCTGGGAAAATGCAACAATGGCAAATGGACCCTATGTAAGCCACACTTGTTCTCCTGACTAGTGACACCCTTCTTCTCTAAAGTGAGTCCCTTTCTCCTACCCTGGCAGAAATGTAAGATGGTACCAAATAACCTGAGGGTCTTGGCTGTGCCCACGTGACTTCAGGTCCTTCCTCTCTTGGCCGCTGTGAAAAATTGACCCTGCCCTTGGCTGAAACCAGGACACACAACTGTTAGTTAATGTGAAAATGCAATTTGCTTTTCCCCCACCATTAAACTTTATGTATATTTTCATCAAATATCCATGTATGATGTGGAGTTTTTTGGCACAGTTCTCTAGCATCCAGCATTTTGTAAGGTCACTTCCGACTCTGTTCTGTGAATATATAGGGCCTTCAAACTGGAAAACCACAGACTAGAGCCACATTTCTAAATAAAGAAAATGTAGGCTTGTAATGTATCATTGTACAGCCACTCTCGTCTGACTTAAGTCACAATTCTAATAAAAGCATGTAACAGCTCAAAATATTTTTCCATTACTCATCAAAATATTAAAGGAATCATAATGAGAATTATAATTAATGTAGTTCAGATTTCCTGCGAAAAACATAAATGTGTATTTTATAGGCTGTAGGCTAGAAATTGTTTTCTAAAATGCCTGTTTGGCTTATTTTCACTGGTATGTTGTTGAAGAAAAAGGAAGGCAAATCTTCTTCACTACCACACTATAGGACGAAAAGAAATAATGTGTGCATTTCTGACATAGACCCTCTGTAATGCACTTTGCTGCTTTAAGTGGGAGGTTGGATTAAGTTGGAATTCCTACCTGAGTCACATACCCAACCCTTCGATCTCCTGGTAACAGCTGTACTGTTTCCCTCAGAACCTGCTTAACTCTTTGCTTCCATTTACAAATCTTTAATTCCACATGGCAATGTGGCTACATTTTGAAGCAAGTGGCCACTGAAAATTAAACTTTTAAAAGCCCTGACCAAAGAAGCAGGAAGGGAGGAGCTCCACTCAGATTTTGGTTGTGCTGCAGACTAAGCAGTCCTTTTCACAAAGGAGATGTAAAGCTGACAGCAGAAAACCCCAATTTTTTTGTCCTGTCTAAGGAGTTCCTTTGCCTTGATTTAGCAATTACAGCTTCATGATTCAGTCCCTTAAGGGGCCAGATGCTCCTCTGAAGGCAGGAAGAGTTTGATACCCCTATCACCTGAGACTCTTTCTTCTTCCTTTGACTTCTGCTTGAAGCCTCCTTTGACAACTGTCTGCGCTGAATTGTACTCTAAAGAACAGAGAAACTGGCATCCAAATTCACAGTCTGAAGCCTGGTTCAGGGTTAAAATAGTTACATATGGCAGATCTTGCCATTCTGTGTGTCAAGAGCTTTCTATCATTATTTCTAGTGCAGTTGAGCTGCTGCATTAAACACGTGTATGAAATAAAGGATCACTTACTTGGACACTGCTTAAGAGTCTTGTGTGCATCTGACTGTGAGTCCACATGAGTGCCAGGGCTGGACAGACAAGAAGAGTGAGGCAGGAAATTGGGAACAAGCAGACTGGACTTTCAGCAAAGTTGAACTTGATTGCACTGGCTGCACTCCATTACTGTATCTTGTTAGGCCCACAGACATATCCTTGGAAAGTTGCTGTACTTTTCAGGCACAGTTACTTACTATTAAAAATCTTCACTGCTGTGGGAAAAAATGTGTACAGTGAGTATGTAAGCATATTGAACTTTTGAGTACAGTGATAAGGGCTGTACCTCAGACCACAGCAGCCTGTAAAGGTTTGTCTCTAGACATGTCTCTATGGTATGGCTTGGCTACGAGAGATTCTTCACCAGAATCTATGTCTCCAGCAGTATTTCCAGTTATGACAGGCATTTCATCTTCAGCCTAAGCAACAAGTGTTTCCAGTTACATATGACAAAAGGTACTATATGTGAGCTTTTCTCATCACTGAATGGTATGGTTTATATGAATTGATACTGTTCTCTCGCATTTTGTCCTGACAGAATACAGAGGGAAACAGCATTGTCTGCCTCTCCATGTGTGCACATACGTGCTGTGCTGATTCAGTTGAGACCTATGGAGGTAAAAGCATTGGATACCTCTTTGTACAATGCTTGTATAATTATCCTGATACAATCTGTGGCTGTCTAAAATTTTCCATGTTCACCAGATGACTTGCTGATTACTGTAATGATATATTTCACCCAAAGTTTTGTATTGGAAAATTAGGAGAATTTTTGTGTATACAGGATAAACAAAACATTTAAAAATCAATTTTCCTAGAAAATCAGCTTGCTGCCTTTGTGAACAGAAATACATTAAGAGAAAGATAAATGTCCATTTCCAATGCAACACAGAAGCACAGTCTTTGTGCTGCTACTTTTTAAAATCCAGAGGGCTTTTATGTGCTGGTGGCCCCACAGCTCCAATAGTCTTGGGACCATCGAGTTAAGAGACACTAAAGACTATGTGGTGAAAGTACAGCAAACTTTAATATCTCAAATTTTAATATCTCTCACCTCTAGCCAATCTCAGAGGATTCAGAAGCTCAAAATTCCCCCTTTGTGGGATAGCAATGGTCTTGTGTCTTGCTCCTTGTCATACAAGGGCTAGAGGAAATCTCTGCCAGGCATCTTTGCAGAGTTCTGCTTTTATGAAAAAGAGACAGAAAAAGAGTCCTGGCATTTTAAGAGCCACAAAATTGTTAAGGCTTCTTTCACAAAGATCTCTCCATATCTGTGAGATTCTGTGAATGAAAACAGTTCTCTTTGGCCAGGAATTTTCAGGTAAATCTGAAAAGGTCAGTTGCACACACGTTAGAAGTAAATAAAAACAGTTAAAAATGAGGTCATAGCTTGAAGTTCTTGTTCAGATTTATTCAGTGAAAATTGAACCTTTGGAAAAAAACTTTAGAATTTTTCCAATACTATTTTAATATTTAGGTTATAAGGCAATATACTCTACTTCTTATATGCTTATGCACAATATTGGTTACAACACATAAATGCAGTAATTTACCCTTAACAGTGTATTTTATGTGGAAAGTCTTGCAATGAAACTGTCCATTTTTCTCATAAAATAAAAAAAAATGTTCATGCTTTGACAAAGATTAAATCATCCTTCAATGCTTATCTGTGTGCTGTATTTGTGAATATGAATAGGTCATTGTCTTCAAAGCTACTGTTCATGCATGAAAAATTCAACCTATGCATGAGCTTATATAGGAACTTGTTTTTAGGAATGTATTGTGCTTGTACTGCAATGTCAGTGTCTCCTGTGTCTTATCCTGTAATAGTTGTGTGGTTATGTAGAAGACAGCCTGTAATGTCATCAATCTTTTAATTCTCATGACAATCAAAATAACCTACACAGAAGTTATATATACTACAATATAGAAATGTTAAAAGTCATTAAATGTTAACTCTCTTATTTCAAAAATCCCGTACTGCACACTTAAGGTGGTAGCTACGTAATCTCTTTTTCATTCAAAACTTTCATTTTCTTCAATCAAGTCAGTCCTTTATAAGATCAGAAGATAATCACTGAATGCAGCTGAATTTCGCTAAACAACTACGTTTAATGCAAAATTCCTAACTTTGGCCATACCTGATGTTTGCTAAGTGCTTGAAGTTACATTTTTGGATCCTATGCACCCACAAACTGAGAAAGCAAAACTAGAGACATTGAAAAGAAAAAGCTGAAAATCACTTATTAGATTAGTCTACACTTGGCCTTTTTGCTTGTAAGAATCATTCTATACTGCAATACCATGTAGTGGAAGCAGATTGCACAGTCATGGCAGATAATTTCATTAGTACAAGAAATAATTCCAATATTACTGGCAATTTGGATGGGTGCTATGGTATTTTGATCTTTAAAAAGGGGCTCATATCTGACAGAGTTTGAGGTTTTCCAAAGCAGTTCATAGACCATTGTTACAACTAAACGTAAATTAGACATGATCTTCTTCAGCTCTAACTAGCTGACTACCCTTAACTGTAATAATCCCTTTCCATCAGTGCTTTGTAATGCTTTGGAACATAACTATGTGGAGACTCAGTGCCACCTTTCATTTCAACACATTCAGCTTCCATTAACTTCAGTGGGAAATGAAGGGCAACAACTTTGCCAAGAATAGAAATTGTAAACATCATTCATGACAGTTTTTTCTGTTCATACAATTCTACAGGACACATTGAGACACAGAGGATTGTAGTTCTGAAAGCAAGAAGAAAACTAAGTGTTCAAAGGCAAATACTGCCTGCCTAGCTCTTTCAGATCACTACGTCAAATTCTGGTTTTGTTGTAACCATAATTATAGGATTGCTTTCAATTTATGTGGGAGTATTGGAGACAGGAATTTGTCCCACTGCGATTACTTTGTAGGCTGATGTAGCAACACATCAAGATTAGTAGAGATGAAAAAATTTGGCTCACAAGGGAAAAACTCTCAGGATTTATAGTTTGACTGAGAAAAGTAAGAGTGCATAGAATGCCTGATTACACTACAAAAAGTATGTTCAAAGTCTTGTAATTTCTGGTTTTCTATTTTTATATATACAAGGCAATAAAAATCCTATGTTAAATAGAAAGTAAAGTGAATATTACTAAAAAAATTACTTTGTCCTAAAGCAACATCTTACCTCACAATACAAATGTCACAATACATTTATGACTATGGTGAGGGTGTATCAAACCACTGTTTACACTGTCTCTCAGATCCCAGAGTAAAATGCATTACAGGGAAAGCTTAATGATGGAATGTAAGTTACAATATAATTTTTCAGCTGTTCAAAATAGGTATGTCATGGTTCATATTTCACAACTGCAGTAAAATTAACTGATAGCCATACTCATCTCAGCCCAATCCTGGAAAGTTTTAAGAGTCCTGAATTTCTGCTTTTCTATTGAAGTCATTGGGAGTCTAGAGTTAGCTGAGCATTTTGCAATCAAAATAGGAGGAGAAAAGTAGGTCTTTCCTCACTTCTCAAGACCAGGGCCAACAACCAATAACATCAAACTAATCCTACCATCATTAAATTAAGTCCAAGACACATCAGTATGAAACATGGTACCAGTGAAATTTGCTCAACATTACATGATTTGTGTCTGTTTTTCTAACATTAACTTTGGAGGTCTCTTGGATAAACAGCAAGACAGATACAAAAGAAACTTGTTTTCTGCATCCCACTGGAAAAGAATCAAAAAGAATCATCTATGTGAACTGCTGTTACAATGGTAAAAAGTTTCTAAAAGTACTTTATTTGCAAAATATTTATGCAATCTCTGAAAAAAAGAGATTGTCTTAATCTTTACATCAGTTCTCATTTTAAAGCCAAAAAAGATTGTCTGCTTTGGGAGGATAAGAAATTTGACAATTTTCATCTGTCTAATAGATGTAAATTTTCTCTTTCCTTTTAGTGCTCTGAAGGAACAACATCACAGCTGGACACATTTTCTGAGGACTTTAAATTCTTTACTGAGGACCCTAGGGCTCTAACCTTGTTATTTCTTTACTTCAACTGGAATATTCCACTCTACTGACACTTACTTTCCACTGGTCACTCAGCCAGTCACACCTCAAGGCCAACAAGGTTCCACATTCAAGAGTTCTGTCTCTAGTAATCTCCTTGTTCAAACACTGAATGGCACTGTTGAAATGGCCTGATGCAAATGGGCAATTTCTTTTTTAATGGTAAATCTCTTTGTCTCTCACATCCCAGATTATGAACATCATCTTGATTTCATATAGGGTGAAAAGAAACAAGTGTTTCCACAGGATTTCAGCCTACTAAGAAACTTGATTTCTTTGAGTGTCAAGCTCCCTTTGAATAATGTTTTAATGGATCATTAAGAGAAAAGCATCTAAAATCTTATTCTGTTCCTCTGATAAATTCAGTATTTATTAGAGAAAACTGCAAATAATTCAATAATGTCTCACAAATATGAGAACATTATTATTATCTTACAATTAAAAAAATATTTAACAGAGAAGATTAATGTTCACCTGAAGTCTGAGCCTATTTTCACAAAATTTAGATTCCTAAGTCATCCATTTTGTCTGTAAAGATACTAATGTGAAAAAAAATTACTGCTGTCACAGGAGCTCCACTAACAACTTTACCATTAATATTCTTATTATTTCCTTACAAAATAATTTGTTACAGTGTCATCCAAGTTTCTGCCCCCTGTATCTATTCAGAGTCTTGAACATGAACAGAAAGGCAACACCAAACAGAAACTCAATTACTCTCTTGCAATCCAAGCACTGTATCTCTGAAAATGGCTGTACCTTATAAAATATGAAGTCAAGAAAATCAGTAAATGCATCATATTTATAACCAGAGTAACTTGTTTGTGCAAAGATGCAATGAGGAACTAGTCAAATAAAAAACTCACAGCATGGAAATTTAGCATAAACTCAAAGGAAAACAATCAGGTAGCCAGATATCTATACAGATACATATCCAGACAGAATTAGTTATGATGGTTTGCTCATTTAATGATTCCCAAAGCCTTCTTTATTTTGTAGCTTCTAACAACCTTTTAAAAGATTTCTTGGGACCTTTCTCTAAATAAGTAATTTCTTTCTGGGAAAAGTGAAGAAAAATATACATGGTACAAATACTACAATCAGGAGAAATATTAATCAAATAACCCAACTGTGATGTTGTTTCACCATTTTATACAGCTTCAAGAAAAAAAAGTCTCTTAAATGAACTTTTTTCCAGCCTGGTGCAATATGACTCCCAAAAACCCAAACAAATAAAAGCAGTGAAAGAAAAATGTACTAATTGAATTTACGTACTTAATAGTCTGCCTTCATCCATTCTTTAAAAAATGTAGGGGTTAGCCCCTCTTGTGTCATAATTATTAGGGTATGTTAGTCACCTTGACCCACTTACTTAATTTAGATATGTCTTGTTAGCATTAGAACTTCCATACTAAAATACCACTTTACACTTATCAATAGCCAAGAGCAGGAGCAGAGTCAAACAAATTATTGCTGGCTCTTAACATTTCAATCCATTATGATGCAGACAAATGAAATGCTAAACATAATAAAGCTTGTAAAAATATGGTCTAGCTGTAGCCTGCTCCACACTAAGGCTCTTCCCAATATTGGTGAAGCTATACAGATAACAGAAATGACTTGAAAGAAAATTCTCGTGTCAGCATATTTGAATCCACAGACAGCAGAATCCACTGTCTGAGAGAGCATCCTCTTTTTGTCCATCCCTCCTCATCAAATAGGTGGAGTAATTTCAAATAATTCCCATATGAACTTTTCCCGTCAGCTTGAGAGGGAGCAAGGAATATAGAGATAATCTCCTTGCACAATATGACCCCCCTTCTAACTTCAAGATTTCATGGTCCCTAAAATAAGATGTCATTCAGCCTTCCCAGGCTCATTGCCTAGGTGTCTTTAGATCAGAGGCTGCTGGTCCTATTGACTGGTGCCAAGTACGTGTGATGCCTGCCAGGGACTGAGCTGAGGCCCCTAAACTAATTCCATGTTGGAGCTCAGGTTCAAGTCATTTTTTAAACAACATTAACATATTTCATGTATTTTCTCTCCAAGGGAAGGAAAAAAACCCCAAACCCATGACAGGCTAAAGCAGAATAGTTTCTATAACATAAGGATATAAGGTAATCTAAAATATGATAAATGTATGATCTGCCTATGACTTGCTGTCAATTACAGAATTTATCCTGTATCAGATGAAATAAGTTTAATAAACCACTTAAATGTTATAAGGTATGCTTTCTACCAACATGAATTATGTATCTATCTGCAGCCAAATGTACATGTTCTATCATTCTGAATATTAAATACAAAAACTATGTTTAAATAATGTGAAGGGTCTGATTTAAAGCAACAAAAACCAATAAATTCAAAGTTTATGCTGGCACTCTATCCTTAACTCACACAAATTGTTTCAAACAGGTATAATGGCATGAATTACACCCCTCTTACGTTTATATTTCTACTACCATATTTGAATTTTCTGAGTTCTGTTAGTACAAGTCTCTCCATGAGTGTCTTTAAGCAGAGTTCTAAAATGTAATTTATTAGCTTTGTTTCTATTCTTTAAGGCAAAAATATGCCTTATGGAAAATTTTAAAAGGCCTTCTTTTTTTGTCTGAATATGGAATAGCTCCCTTGGAACAGTTTTAGTTTGTTTAATACACAATCCGAATGTCTAAAATATTTATTAATTACTATTAACTTTGTATTATTTGCAGAAGAGATTGTATCAGGTCCCTCAGAGCTTTTCTGATCTCTTGGGTTACCACAGATCTGGCCAGATATTTAGTATGCTCATTAAATAATAATTGTTATAAAATTTGTAGAGTCTTAGCAATATAGACAATAGCAAAGTGAGTATCTGCAGTGTTTGTTTCAAATAGTGTGTTGAGTTTTAGCTGCTTTGCTGTTTCTATCTCTTTATATGTGATCACATAACTGTGAATAGGACTTTATGAACCCAAAGTAAATTCTACCCAAATGGGATTCACCTGAGAATTTTATGTAAGAATATTTGGCAGAAAAAACACCAAATGGTTAGAATGGTTCACACAACGAAAAGTGTGATTTTTATATCTATGGCAAGGCTGTCAGCCAAGAAGTACCTGTAAGTTGTTGGTGAAAGGCTGAGAACGAAGCAAGGTGGCATTCAACAGTTTTGTGTCTCAGTACAGCACATAAATACAAATCTCAACATGTAGGCACAGATAACACAGACTTAAAATGCCATCTTAGTTTCCAAGTCTGAGATTCTTTTTATACTATCCTACAGAATTTATATTTAATAAATAGACATTCTATGCTGCCAACCTACCTATAATTCGTGCTCCTTTCTGGAGGAACTAAGTTGTAAGTTTTGAAATTAATTCCAATTTTTTGGGAAAGTTGCTAAATGGTGTTCTCTCTAAAATTTCTCATCTTCAATACAGGAATACTTACTTCATTAGGGGAGTCTCAAAGTTTTGTTTGTTACTGCTGCTATAGCACAGAAAAATATATATTACATATACGCAAAATCCTACTATCATAAACTTCTTACTTATCTGTTTGTATGTATGTAAAAAGGGGGTTTTTTAGGTTTTTATTATGGACAGCTGTTTCTAACTTTTCCAGTGTTTTCCAGGTAGCGGAATCCCTCATGAGTGTTCTGTGTGCATTTATTGAGTTGATTTGAACTGAACTATTACTGTTCTAGACTGCAAATCTGTTAACTAAAGAAACCCCTTAAAATTACTCTTGTGATTTTCTAATACATGTTCAGAAAAAGCCACTTAACATTTCTCTTCAATTTAGTTATACATCAAATATGATTTTCACTGTGGACATTCCTCTCTTTCCCCTTAAGATGAGAGAATACAAAAGAACTAGTAAATGTGGAAATGTCTTTACATGTTTTCATACTTTTAATAAAAATTCAGATTCATTCGGTTGTTCTGAAGTCTGCACATCTGAAATATGTGAACCAAACTACATGAATTTACATTTTTAAACATGCTTCACATATCATAAAGAAGTATAAAGCTGCATGCTCTTCTAGATCTGGCTCATGAACGCTAATTCTTAAGATTCGTATGATTCAAGACTCTTCTTTAATCATCAGACTTAGTACATACACTGTCCAAAGAAGTTGTTAGAGATCATATCACAGCCAATTGTAATGGGATATACCAAAAAAGTTAATAAACTAAACAGAAGAACATTCTTTGTATGACAACTACAAAACTTATTTTGTACAGGAATTGGGAGGGCCTTGGACAAGCCTCTGTCTCTTGCACTGTAGATGTTTTGATTTAGATGGATTCAGTATACACTATTTCAGACAATTCAGAGGGTCATCGAGATAAATTGACAATTTAATTCCTATTGCATTAACACTGTGGTGTTTGTGGCTATATCAGATGCTCTTCATCAAAAGAATAATTATTTATATCACTGATTAACTGTGGTTTTGAGTGCAGGTCCATAACCTAGTGCTAATGTTTCACTTGAAAAAGACCACATTATTAAATATTTCAAGTGAAAGCCCACTTACTGGTGCTTTTTCCACTTGGAGCATGAGGGTCTATCAATGTATCTACTTGGCTAATGTAATTTCATAATCATGTAATACTACTGTATGCTTAAAAATCACTCATAAACATATGCCCACAGAGAAAAAGCCAATATGTTAAGGTTGAGCAGCTTTGTTTAGTTGGTTATAAGCCATATGTATGTATGTATGTATATATGATACTACACAATTTAGAACAAAGTATGTGTTTATGACTACATGAGCAACCCTCTAAAACAACTCAGACGAGAAAGGAAGAATATCTAATACAGAAATGGACAGATATTGAATGCAGAACGTCTAAACAAAAAAACTTCACAGTTTTATAGGAAAAGAAAGTGTAATATAGCAGGTAAATTATGCTGGTTATTGTGATTTTAATTAATTTGAGTAATTTATGTCTCAAGGATTTATTAATTTCCTTTTTAATCTTTAAAGAAACATGAAAGGAAGATCTGTATTTGGCTCTGAATGGCACAACTCACTCTTCAGAATGGGATAGAATGGGAAAAGTTCTTTTACTGTTGCAGCTGATTGTCAATGGAGATTTACATTTTAGCAAACAGTGATCAGAAACAGAGGTAAAAAAGGAACAATGAGTATTTGTTCTCTGTTTTATGATGCATGAAAAATTCTTTTAGGTCTTGTTTTGTTTTTATCTTGTTTTTAAAGACATTCTAATTCTTGTGGGTCTTTGAAACCTATGGATGTCAGTGAACTATTACATCAATAGAACCATAAGTTGAGAAATTAAACAACTGAAGGAAGGAAGGAAATAGCTTCTAATCATACAAATACTGCCTATTCATGCCTACCTTTAAACAAGTAAGGTTTAGAATTTATATCTTTATATAGCCTCCAATGAGCAGCTTCTGTTTGAAAAAATCCTATATAGACCTGTGATTACTCAACATTCCTGAAATACAGCTCACCTTATTTTACATGCATAAAATGAAGGCTGGTAATATGAATACTTGGGATTTTTCTTAAATCTGAAACTTTTCGGTTTCTTAAGTGAAGAGTGATTGTTCTTATCAAATCTTCTTAAAATCTTTATCTTTTTGTTCTATTAATCAGATGACCCTGAAGTGATGAAATATAAATCAGAGAGAGGAGCTCTAAGAAGGACATCATTTAAGCTGCTGAGATGATTTATGAGATATGTAACACTGCTGTAGAATTCAAGGCAACTAGCATTTGGATACTCAAATCTAGAAAGTCTTCACAATGAGGTACTGTGTGTACAAAATGTGCTAGTGAACTGACAGCCTATCCAGATTTAGGAGAGTGCAGAAAAAGTATTGACATAGTTTATGGCTCCAAGCATAGAAATCTTAAAACAAAGAAAGCTCATGTTGTAAGGGATTCTAGTTGAGTACTTGGAAATGATAGGGTTCTAGCTGCCATTGCACTTATTGGTCTATCCCCATTTTGGTTGTATCCCCTGTCCCTTCTCAAGCTTCATCCAGCCTCCTTTTCTACTCTAAGTTCTTCTCACCTTTAACATCTCTCAGTTCTGTTAACAGGATTAGTTTTTCCAATTTAGGAAGAACAGTTTCTGGTTGAGAGCAAGATTATGAAGACAGAAACTTTACCCTGGTCTTTTAAAATGAAGGAAAAACTCTATTCTCCACAGTCCAGATGAAAACATGAAGTTCCAGTTGAACTGATGGAATTACGGCATGGCTTGATGACCAAACAAGATCTGTACTATACAAGAGCTTGGTTTTTCATTTTAATTTTTAGAATATGTTTTTTAGAATATGTTTTTTTAAAATACGTGTTTCTGATGGATATCACTAGGAAATACACTTTTGACCATTTTCATAGTTCCTAATATTTGGCTAGGAATCTTTACGTATATCTGCCTTTTCAGTCTTAGGATAATCAAGAGTAAAAAAAGAATAATTTTCTATATTCAGGTTTCAGAAGTGGAAACTCTTATTCAGAAACATCTGGAAATTATTGTTTCAGCAACTGATGTCTTGTGTGGTATAGAGCATAGCAGGTATGATAATGTAAAAGACTTTTGCTGTAGTCTAGGTAGGATTGTGTGGCTGATGATGCTAACTCAAAGAAGGGTTAACCACCACAGTGCTGAGCAGTGAACTGGACAAGAAAGGCTCTTGGTTTCATTTCTGAAGGAATTACAAGTAGGTGCACTTGGTGTGTTCTTAAGACCAGATATGAAACAAAAAAAGTGAATCAAATATGTTATTAGTATCTGAGAAAGGCAAAAAGTCAGCATGTTGCTCTCTCCAATGCAGCAAACAGATACTTTTTTTCCCCCTAATCTCTCCTTGGACATTTCAGAGTCCTTTCAGTCAAGTGCTGCTTTAGCTCAGCTGTTACAGCTTTGTGGCTTTCACTAAGGCATGTTCATTTCATTCTAGCTCCTTCTACTTGTTTGTCACACAAAAATAGAGAAGAGACATAGATTCAATTCCCATGACTAGGCCAATACACAGTAGGAATTTAAAATAGCATTCAGCTAATTAAACAACAACAAAATAACCTAACAAATGGTAAAGCCGAATTTACCAGAATAAGAACTTCCTGTATTACAGTGAGATGCTCTCTCAGGCAATCCTTTGTGTTTGGCTAAATACCAAGAAAGTGTTAAAACTGTCAGGAGGAATGCAGATCCTGCTAGTTCACTGTGAAAAGAAATGTAATCAGAAATAGTTTATTTAATAAGATTTGTCTAATGAGCTGGATAAAAAAAAACAAAAACACCAAAAACTTCTCTTTGCTATGTACAACTACTGTTGTTAACTTAAAACTGAATTGGAGCAACTGTTGTGCTAAGAGTATCTTTAAAAGAGCAGTGGGGACACTCCTGCCTCCTGCTGTTTTCTTGGCCAGGGAAGGGGTGGAGGGGGGGAACCTGTGAATCTGTAGTTGTACAAGTTCAGCTTGTACAAGGGAACAGCAAAAGAACATGCAATCCAAAATCCAGTACAGATAAAAGAGTCTTTCTGTTACCTTCATGGGCTGTAGATAGTAGCACAAGTGACTTGCACTTACCTGATAGGGGGATAGAGTACAACCATTCCAAAGTGTTGCAGCAACAGTATGTACAGAAAAATACAAAATCAAGTCTATTGTGGGAAGAATCTCTGTGCTGTTTTAACATGAGTATCCAAGATATTAAATAAATGCACATTAAATACTTAGCTATGTTATTAATGAAATTTAAAGTAGTTTTAGTTGTATATAAAAGTTTCTTTCTGTCCATATAAGTTAGACATGTGTGAGTTATTTCCTCTGTTATCATAATAATTAGTAACTGAAGAAAGAAAGAAAAAGGTATAAATTACTTTTTTTTTCCCTTTATATGCTTTGGTGTATTAAGTTGTTTGGGTAATTTATATAAGTGTGTTCTCAAAAACCTGTATGATTATAAATGCTGTCATCTACATGACCAAAACAAAAACGTGGATGTATAACAGAAGACATTAAAACCAGAGAAAAGTTAGAGCCAAAAAATATCTTCCTGACCTCATCTTTAGTATTATAATGGTTATGAAAACTGAGACAGAAATTATGAATTCACTTGGATACAAAAGAAAGAGTGATATAACCAGAGTTATGTTTCTTTCTAAAACAAAATGGGTCCTCACAAGAGCTTTCTGAATTTTCAGGACTTGGGCATGATTTTCCAAATATTTTATAGCATGTAGATAAGTAATTATTTAAGAAAGAATGATTATAACTCATTATGATTTTGAGGTTTTAGCACTTTATACTTGTGGTCAGGTCTAAATACTGACATAAAATACAAGTCTGAGGAAACATGCGACCTTTGATTGGGACATCATGCTCATCTGGAAAGTGTCTGACATTTGAATATTAATCATACTCCAGTTATGTTGTGATTCATGATTTATTTTAAGCAAAAGATGAGAAACAATACTGAACAAATTCCTGAAGAAACAAACAAAACAGGAGCTGAAACAAAAAGTAAATAAAGCTTTTGTTGCCTTTAATAGCTTTCTATGCTCTTGAATGTGTTTGTTATTTAACATAACACAAAACCATACATTTATTCCCACCCACCAATTTCAAGGAGGTAATAATATTGATACTACTACTACTACTACTACTACTGTTGATAGTGACAACTATAATATTTACATTGTTACTGTAATACACACACACTTTAAAATTTTTAAGTCGAAACTGCATTTGGCTAATTACGTTTGGCTGTAAATGGTAACCTTTGAGCATTTGTGGTGTACCTTGTGATAGAGCCCCTCCAACAAACTGAATGCTTTGTCAGCTTACAGATCTTTCATATACCTCTGTCCTGACACACATTAATTATCTGTGCTAAATTCTCTCTAGATATAAAATGCTACTAATAAATACAGCTTGTTTTAGGGACAGCATAATAAAGAAATGGTACAAGAATATCATTGCAGGAACATTAATTATTATCAAACTCATGCATTCTTGTAAGAGACTTACTGCTTTCACTACTCATCCTTTCTGGAAATCGGAGTATTTTTGGAATCCACTAATAAAACAAAAAGAATCTATTAACAGCCAGAAGTCCATTGCTTTCTTTAAATATATTGGGTAACAATGGGTCAGTTTTGGTGGTGACAGTTTTACAGACATTTATGAAACAGAAATTGAAGTTCTAACTTACCTATAGTTCAAAGAATCACAGAATGGTCGTGCTGAAAGGGACCACCAAAAAGTCGTCTGGTTCAATGTCCCACCTCCAGCAGAGTCAGCCCAGAGCATATTCCACAAAATTGTATGCAAATGGTTCTTGAATATCTCCAATGAGGGAGACTCCACAGTCTCTCTGGGTAACCTAGCTCCTGGATCCATCCTCTTGCCACTGTCCCTTCAGACACTTAT
This sequence comes from Irena cyanogastra, assembly GCA_013397155.1. NCBI lineage: Eukaryota > Metazoa > Chordata > Aves > Passeriformes > Irenidae > Irena > Irena cyanogastra. Next base: position 32,013 of record VWZV01007873.1, read on the forward strand.
AGACACTAATGAGGTTGCCTCTCAGTCTTGTCTTTTTGAGGCTGAACAGGCCCAGCTTCCTCAGCTTTTTCTCCTAAGAGAGATGCTCCAGTCTGTTAATCACCTATGTCACCCTCTGCTGGACCAGCTCCAGCAACTCCCTGTCTCTCTTGTCCTGAGGAGCCCAGAACTGGACACAGCACTCCAGATGTGCCTCTCCAGGGCTGAGTAAAGGGGCAGGATCACCTCCCTCGACCTGCTGGCAGTGCTGTTCCTCATGCACCCCAGGGCACCCTTGGCCTTCTTGGCCACCAGGACACGCTGCTGGCTCAGGGACAGCTTGCTGTCCACCAGGAACCCCAGGTCCTTCTCCTCAGAGCTGCTTTCCANTGAATCCACACTGACTCCATCCTGATCTCCTTCTTGTCATCCATGTGGATAGAGATGGCCTCCAGGATGAGGTGCTCCATCACCTTTTCAGGGATTGAGGTGAGGTGGACTGGCTGGCAACTCCCTGAGTCTTCCTTCTTGCCCTTTGTGAGGACTGGGGTGACATTTGCTTTTTTCCAGTCCTCAGGCACCTCTCCTGATTCTCCATGACGTTTCAAAGTGGCCCAGCCACGGTGTTCACTAGGTCTTTCAGCATTTCTGGATGCATCTCATCAGGAGGCATGGATTTGTGGATGTCATTTTCCTAGGTATTCTCCCACACAATCCAAACCAAAGGAAAGCCTTCCTTCCAACATTCTTTTATCCTGATCTCCTCAGAGATTCCTGAGTGCTGGTCTTGTCAGTGAAGTCCAATGCAAAAATGGTGTTCAGTAAGTCTGCCTTCTCTGTGTCCTCTGTTACCAAGGTCCACATTTTTTCTTGCAAACAAGTGAAAGTGTTAAGGACACATCTTAATGGTTTCTCTCAATACTACTGAAAGAAGTATTGGACAGCTACTTTGGAATACAGTCTGAATATCTAAGGTTACTCAAGATGACATGAAATAAAGCTTTAATCCTCTTCTCACCCCCCAGAAAACCCCTAAGCCAATGACCAAAAAAAAAAAAATAAACCAAAAGGTAAATTTGTAATTGACCTCATTTGATCACTCTCCTGTTACCTTGTCATCAGGTTGACTATCTCACACTAGTAGTTGCTGGCTCCTTTCTGTAAATTTTTAAATTTATAAGTGAAGTGCCCAAAAGTTTTAATTGTACTCTTACTGAGCCAACATTACCAAATATACTAAGACAAGCAGTGTTAACTATATTTATATTATATCCAGTTTTCTTGTTGGGACTTTGCACTGGCCTTCAGCATAGGCTCCCAGCCAGTATGAATTGGTTTAAAATCCATTAGGTTACATTCTTCTGCCATCTGGATGTGAAAGAAAATTAAATTCTTAGAACTGTATCAGCTACAGTCATCTGTTAGCCAGGTCATTATCACTGCAACATGATGGATAAAAAACTGGCCAACATGGTAGTAGTGAAGGAGAGAGTTTCACTGCCTTTCTGGTAAATTGTACTTGCTGGGCATTTTGTTTGAAGCAGATGCTACTTCTCCTATTCTCCCCTTCTTCGTAAAAGACACCATCCAC
>VWZV01007873.1:34605-54717 GCA_013397155.1 Irena cyanogastra
TTGCTGAATCCACACTGACTCCATCCTGATCTCCTTCTTGTCATCCATGTGGATAGAGATGGCCTCCAGGATGAGGTGCTCCATCACCTTTTCAGGGATTGAGGTGAGGTGGACTGGCTGGCAACTCCCTGAGTCTTCCTTCTTGCCCTTTGTGAGGACTGGGGTGACATTTGCTTTTTTCCAGTCCTCAGGCACCTCTCCTGATTCTCCATGACGTTTCAAAGTGGCCCAGCCACGGTGTTCACTAGGTCTTTCAGCATTTCTGGATGCATCTCATCAGGAGGCATGGATTTGTGGATGTCATTTTCCTAGGTATTCTCCCACACAATCCAAACCAAAGGAAAGCCTTCCTTCCAACATTCTTTTATCCTGATCTCCTCAGAGATTCCTGAGTGCTGGTCTTGTCAGTGAAGTCCAATGCAAAAATGGTGTTCAGTAAGTCTGCCTTCTCTGTGTCCTCTGTTACCAAGGTCCACATTTTTTCTTGCAAACAAGTGAAAGTGTTAAGGACACATCTTAATGGTTTCTCTCAATACTACTGAAAGAAGTATTGGACAGCTACTTTGGAATACAGTCTGAATATCTAAGGTTACTCAAGATGACATGAAATAAAGCTTTAATCCTCTTCTCACCCCCCAGAAAACCCCTAAGCCAATGACCAAAAAAAAAAAAATAAACCAAAAGGTAAATTTGTAATTGACCTCATTTGATCACTCTCCTGTTACCTTGTCATCAGGTTGACTATCTCACACTAGTAGTTGCTGGCTCCTTTCTGTAAATTTTTAAATTTATAAGTGAAGTGCCCAAAAGTTTTAATTGTACTCTTACTGAGCCAACATTACCAAATATACTAAGACAAGCAGTGTTAACTATATTTATATTATATCCAGTTTTCTTGTTGGGACTTTGCAGTGGCCTTCAGCATAGGCTCCCAGCCAGTATGAATTGGTTTAAAATCCATTAGGTTACATTCTTCTGCCATCTGGATGTGAAAGAAAATTAAATTCTTAGAACTGTATCAGCTACAGTCATCTGTTAGCCAGGTCATTATCACTGCAACATGATGGATAAAAAACTGGCCAACATGGTAGTAGTGAAGGAGAGAGTTTCACTGCCTTTCTGGTAAATTGTACTTGCTGGGCATTTTGTTTGAAGCAGATGCTACTTCTCCTATTCTCCCCTTCTTCGTAAAAGACACCATCCACCTTTCCTGTTGTGCTGAGCAGAAGGTGCTTAGCTGTGTGTGTTCTGCCCAGGTCTCTGTGAAATCCACCAAAAGACTCCTGGAAGGGAAGCTGGCCCAGTATCCCATGTGACTGCTGAAAAAGAGAAGACACAGGTCAAGAAGCAGTAGGCAGGAATGGACTTATTGCCAGCATATACTACTGAGTACTGTGTGGGTGAGTGCTCCTGCGGGGTTTTATCCCAGCTAACAGCCAAGTCCCACACAGTCGCTTGCTCATTCCCCCTCCATCAGCATCCAGAAGAGAATGAGAAGGGTAGAAGGTAGAAAATTTTTGGATTAAAATAAAGCCAGTTTAATAGGTAAAGCAAAAGCTGCACACACAAGCCAAGCAACATAAGGAATTAATTCATTGCTTTCTACGGGCAGGCAGCTGTCCAGCCATCTCTAGGAGAGTAGGGCCTCATCACAAGTAATGGTGACTTGGGAAGACAAATGCTATCCCTCTAAACATTCTCCCTCCCTCTTTCTTCCCCTCACTTTATATCCTGAGCATGATGCCATGTGGTCTGGGGTCATCTCCCTTTGGTCATTTGGGGTCACCCACCTTGGCTGTGTCTCCTCCCAGCCTCCCATGCACCCCCAACTTCCTCCCCAGTGTGACTACACGAAGCAGAAAAGGCCTTGGCTGTGTGTAAGCCCTGCCCAGCAGTAACAAAAACATCTCTGTATTACCAACTGTGTGTTCAGTACAACTCTAAAACATAGCCCTATATCAGCCATTGTGAAGAAAATCACCCCAGCTAAAACCAGCACACGTGGGAAGGTCTTGTCTCCTCTATATTAGGATAGAAGTACATAGTGTCAATTAGTGAAATTAAATGTATGAGAGATGCTGTGTATGAAAGGCTTTAGAGGGCACATGACTGCACGGTCAAATAAATGGTATGTGCAGTCTATACAATTACCTCAGATAAAAGGACTTTGTGATGCAAGTAACTGGTCCGGGCAAGAAAGGACAAAGTTTCAGTACTTCCCACAATACTGCACTTCATTAATAGCCAACTTCTACTTCAACCCCAAGATATCGGAAAGGAACAGAAATTCTGGGACTATATACTTTCAGAGAGATGTGATGGCTCATCCAACTGAGCAGAAGAAACCCAGTGGATGAAAATGTATTTTAATTTTTCCAAAGAAAAGAAAGGACAATAGGTGGTAAGATGATTGGTAAGGCCACAGAGTGATTTACAAACAAAGGTGACTGTGTACAGACACTGAAAGACTTTCTGGACGCTCTAAAGAATAGAGAAGATGGAGATTTATAGCAGCCCACATTGTAGGAGAGAACTGGAAGAAGAAGGCATAGAGGAAACTGCTAGCTTACCTAAGAACCTGTCAATAGTACTGAAAAACAGAACATGGAGGGCCAGCCCTGAGTAAGAAGGATGGCCTAATCCTTCCAAGCAAAATTACCATAGGGATAAATTGGAAGAAGGGCCTGATGAAGGAGAAGAAAAACAGGGACATGTTATCTGCACTGATGATCAAAACAGAAATGAGCAGGAGGTGGTAATAAGAAAGAATCAGGTTTAGAAATAGCAAGTTTCTAATGTGTAAAACAACACATATTTTTCAGGAAAGGAAAGGAAAGGAAAGATTAGAGAAAAGAATGGTCAAGGAAAGGTCATTCTGGCCTGAACATGCCAGAATGAAGGAAATAAAAAATGGTATGACCTTTCTCTTGTGGTCTAATGTCCCCTAGTCATCACAAACATACAGACACATACACACACTTACTTCTGAGGGATTTTAAAAGTAGGAAGATACTATTGAGGTTCCATTGCTCAGACTGAAAGGCACTGATGAGCAAAAGAGGTATCAAGGGCAGGGTATAATGTGACAATTGACAAGGTTCTAAATAGAATTTTGCAATAAATATAATAATAAAAATATTGTAATAAATAGTTAATTTTTTTTAGCCGTACAAAGTAAAAAAGTGTGAAAGAAAGTGGTGAGCCTTCTGGAGGTCAGTAGAGCTGCAACTCCTACTTTATATTGTCTAGACATGGGTGTGAGATTAGAGAAAAGTACTCTGGTTTCATTAAGAGGTTTTGCTTGGAGGCAAGAGCAATATGACTACTGGGATCTAAGGCAGTGGCAGACAACTACTGTTCCAATCCAAGAAGCAGCAAGTTAGATAAGGCAAAAAAACCCCAAATTAATAATACGTATGCAAACTAATCTGCGGTAATTCTGGTTCTGTAAACCATAATTTCTATGACAATTCCTTATCAATGCAACCAGCAGTGCTTCAATAAAAATAATTATTTTTAAAAATCACATTAATGGAGCATATTGTTTTTTCCTTCTGTTATATGGTTTTAAGTTTTTTCTACTACCCTGGATGCTGACAAAGATGTGTAGAGCTAGATTTTTCATTTTCCAACTAAGATGGAAGCTGCATAGTTACCAGAACTTTTGTGTGAATTTAACAGTGAAACATATTATTTTTTATTGCTTTGGCTACTAGAAAATAACAGATTCAAGTAACAGCACTTCTGTAAGCAGCACTCCGCTGTATATAATCCTAGATAAGTATATAATCTGGACAAAGAAAATCTTCACCCAAATAAGCTTTAAACAGTATTCATACTGTTTTTTTCAATAGGAAAAGAAATCCATTAACATGATGCAAAGAAAAAGCAAATCATTTTCTCTCAATAAACGGACCAGATAAGATGCTAGTTAATGATTTAGTCTGGGATACTGGAATTCTAAATCTTCTGTATCTAGGAACAGTATATCTTTTGGAACTCCCATGGTGATGTATCTTTATGTTTAGAAAATACGAATCCTATTTAAGAGCAAAGACCTATATTTGCATAACCGGGTTTTCTTTAGCCACTGGGAGAAATTACTGGTTTTTGCTGAAATTTTCTTGCATAAATACTGTCTTTTAAATTTAATATTTCCTTCCATTGGTGTCCTCCAGGCATTGAAGCATTGTTATTTTTTGCCTCTACAGTGTGATTTGATGACACAGGCCTTTTAATTCGTCCTTCTATTTCAGAGATTGCTTCCTATGTGTATTTACTATCTTGTAAAATATTTTCAAATAGAAAGGTCAGCCTCTCACTACACAATGGCGGGATATAGAAAAAGGACAATGACTGAAAATGCTGTCTTCCCAAAGTCAGTCAGGGGACTGCAAGTGGGACCTTGGACCCACAAACAACATTTTATCCATAATATAAATCAACATAATAGCTATTTCCCCTATGCTGCATGTCACAAGAATAATAGAATAGTTTTTCTGTGAAGCATGAGGTCAGAACCACCCTCTAATAAAAACTGTGAAACTGGGTAAGTACTTGTAGCCAGCTGAATGACCCTCATGTATGAGACTACATTTCCTCTGTTTATGGTCATACCAAGAGATTTCAGAATGAAGTGGGTCTTCATGACTTGACAGACTTATGTATTATTAGCACTAGGAAAAAAAAAAGTTTCAAATGGTGCCTGAGCAAGCTGAGGCATTAGCACCAAGCTTCCCAAATATGTTTTTTTAAAAAAATCAAGGTATTTAGCAGGAATGTTGTAACGTACCTGCAAAATACAAATAATCCCATTGGCTCAACACATGATAGATTCTTCAGATATGTCAGATGAGTATACCCTATGTACAGCAGACAAAACCAGAATTATGCACATAGAAAATAAGAATTTGTAGACCCCAAGTTATCTTCTTGAGTGTTCCTGGAAATTATACAAATATTACCATCTAATCCATTAAGCTGCAACACTTTAAGAAGCTACTGTCTTCTGCTGCTTGCTCTGCTCCTCATGTAAGAGTTTCTGTGGAAGTCTTAGCCATCCACAGGGGGCCAGGGATGCAAAGACTGTATTTGAAGCTGCTGCTGGATTATTCAGAGGTCATTTGTCAAAGTACTGACATCTAAATTAACTTGGTTGGATTCTCGGAAATGATACCTTAGAAAAGATAAAAGACTGACTAACATAAAGAGTTTTCTAGATCACAAGAAAGAATGCCAGAAAGCTCATGCAAAATATCAGAGCAACTCAGGAACTGGCTAATTTTGAGTGTACCTCTAAAACAGATTATGTGGTCAGGAGCCACATAGTCAGGATGCAGGACTGGTCAGGGGAGACAGATGTCAAGCTGACACTCACTAGGAATACAAAGACTCAACTGAGAATAATGAAAAAGTAGAGTTAGCTTGCAACATAAAACTGTATATTCTTCTACCTGTACCTGTACCTCATTCCCTGAAGAAAGTGGAGGAAAATCAACACATGATCTAATGTAATTGCTGTCTGGGCTATGTATTTCCTTTATATTGTCCACAGTTAAAGATATCATATTGTAGTAAGTTAAGACAGCTGAAACAATGAAAAATATTAGTATCAATTTTTTAGTATCCGTAACTAGTCTTCATTTAGCATATTTCTACTACTGCTTGGGTCATACTGCCAAATTAGCTTTTTTTTAATCTGTGGTTTTCAAGAGATATCTACTGTTACCTATGCTAAGCGTCCAAAAACCACTGGTCAGAGGGAAAATAAAATTGTGATTTCTAATAGCTATTTATATTTGATTTTTCAGTTTTTGAGTTCTTATGTCCTATTCAGGCCATATTTTTATATTGTGTGATAGAAGTGCTAAGGCATAATAAGAAACAACCCTAGAAATTCTTACACAATCAAAGGACCCCAGAAGGAATTTTAAGGAAGGTAACAGAGATCTTCCAATAGAATTGTGAGACCTGGTAATAATTAAATTTCATTTTCTGGAAAAAGAAAAAAAAAGGAATGTAGTTATTCTTGGCAAACCACTCTAATACTCAATTAGAATGCTGTTTACTTACTTTTGATTTGAAAACAAAGTGTACCAAGAATTCTATTTCTGCTTTTTGTAAATTCAAAACTGAATATTATTTGACAACTCCCTGTCCACCTCACAGATGAGTAAGCTATCCTCTAAATCCTCACTGTATGCCTTCAGACATAATTAAATTATTTTACATGCTTAAGTCAATTCTTATCTTGTGCACATTAATAGGATACAATTGCTGAGAAAACTAACCAAAACAAACACGTTTATCGAAATTTAGTATTAAAAACACCCTTGATTTCTGCAGGAATTATCTTTCAGTTTTGCATTATTCCAGGTAATTTTAAATGCAGTCTTCAATATAGCACTTCATTTTTTTTTTAATACAGCTATTTATGTAGTATTTATACTTAAATATTTTCTGTCTCTAAAGGAAGCATCTCTGTTGAGTAAAAACCGTGTTTAAAAACTTAAATCAACAGATATGGAGTCTCACTTTGTTACTCTAAAATCAACCACAGTAGGAAAGGAAAGGAAAGTTCAAATGCACAACTTTGCATCGCTGCCAAAATACACGAGCTGTATCTTGGTGAATTGAGTCAGCTGAATCCCACTGTGATGATGGAGTTCAGGCTGCAAGAAGAGTTCATGTTGGGCTGAGTCTGCAGTACCACCCTAGAATGCAATGTGCAGTATCTGTTCTTTATTCCCTTGGGCTGGGAATTTATAGCAAACAGTGCTTTTGGGAACAGTGTCAGCAACTGAAATACTACAGCACAAAGTGCTCGCCCAGTAACTCTTAGCTACTGCCATGGTGCACGCAGATAATAAAAATAGAATCATACTTCTTCATCTGAAGTTTCTGATTTCAAGTGATTGTAAATAACTGTAAGTTAAACCTGATGGTCAACTGAAAATCTGAAAACAAACAGAAACAAACAAACATTTACCTCAGAATTTCATGCTAAAGAACTCAGCAAGGTAATTGAGGCAAGAGGAATATCATAACAAGATGTCAAAACCTTCTTATCTTAGAGTAGGAGCAAATGTTTTTTGTTTAAAAGCTAGTGTCTGTAGAATAACACATAACATTAATTTAAGCACATCAATAAAACTAGAATAAGGGTTTTAATTGCAGCAAATTTTTTCTGACTAAACTACTAGCTTATACTTTGTTTCAATATATTTATTTTCTTAAGGCCTTTATTTTTTTTTTAACACAGCATGAACTGTTAAACAAAGACCTGAAAATCATATGTCTTGGCTCTGTTCTGAGCAAAAACATTTCTGGGTTCTTATTTATGCCCTATTTAATATTTGTAGCTTTATCAATGCTACTGCTGTGCACTCTGCTGTGACTCAGCCTGACTGCACCTTAACGCCTGTCACCTAAAACGAGGTAAGCTATACTTCCGTGAATTTTGCAGCTTGCCTGAGACATTCACTTTAAAATTTCTACTCAAAATTCTCTTATTATTTCTTAATGTCAGAGTTTCGAAATGTAGCAATTTTAAAATTTTATTTGAATTTCTTTAATTAATTGCATTACTCACACTTTTAATTTGTCCCCAGTCAGAAAATCAGTTTATTTTGTTGCATTGTGGAACAGCGTCCAATACTAAAACATACAAACTGTTGCAAACTTGATTTCTAGTATTTAAAATGGGTAATTTTGAGACACTTGCACATGTTCATGGCGATTGTGTCGTATGCATGTGCATGACTGCAATGAGAGAATGTGTAGGTGTATGTTCTCAGCTGCAATCTCTAGGGTGAGGGAGCATCTCATCCACGTCTGCTGCATACTCTAAAAAGTTTGGGTGGTCATGGACGCTGTTGCCCCTGTCAGCAACCACTCCTTGGGTTAACAAGGGTATCATGGCTTGCTTACTGAGCCTGGGTGGCCACATACTCTTCACACTCCTTCTCAGGGTTTATTTTCCATACAACGCTTCCATAACCAGGTGACTCTCCCAATTAGTCTATGATACAGGCTACACACCACATGCAAGGTCAAAGCTCAACTTCTTTCTCGCGTTTAATTTCACTTAGAAACAAATTAACACAGAAACAATCAATTCCCAGTGCTCAGCTAAACCCATCTCTTCGGTTTACTACAACACACACTCAATATGCCTCTGCCAGGACAGCCACCCTGGAATCTGCTTCCCTCTCTTAATGACCTTCAGCTGTCTCCACTCCCTCACGGCCTCCCGTTTCTGGCAGGTGCTATGGGGTGGGGAAGACTCATCCAGGACACTGTTAATCACCTCCTCCCTCTGTGCTTTGTTCGGCTGACATGCCCTACTTTGTATTAGTGGATTTTATTTTTCATTGCCTTGAAGGGTGTAGTGCCAAGGTCTGTGACCTCATTTAAGAGACAACAAGAAACCAAAGCCTTCTCCATGGCAAAGGTAAGCAGAACAGGGCCATGTTACAGACTCCTCTGGGATCATGATGTAGCCCTTCTGGTAAATGTAGCCTGCTGTTTGATGTTTACCCAGCCTATAAGAAAGGCATAGTGCACAGTAGAAGAGTATGCAGTAAACTAAAGCAATAAAATTGATATATTTTAGAGGCTACTTGGTTCTACCTCTTGTCTTTTCAGGTGCAAATCAGACCTCTGCTATCTTACTCTCTGCTTATGAGAGTAAGATGGCACTTTCTTTTCATTGAGTGAAAACTGAATCGTGCTAGTGGTAGAACTGCATGCCTATACATCAGTGAATCCAGGCTTCCACGCTGACTTTTCCAGCTCTGCTTTTTCAAAATAAGCTAATTCAATATTAATATGTTGTAATAGTAGAAAGGAGATCTGAAGATATATCTTTTATTACAAGCAGTTGGAAACAAAAAGTGTAAATTTGGTCAAATACCTTTTTTACCTTTTCTTTTTTTTACAACTAAATGGTCTGTCTGTTCTCTTGGTTATGGCAAGTGATCCATCTTTCTACTTTTATATCCCCATTCTTCCTATTACCACAATCATATTATTATATACTGATGTCACAGAAGTGGAAAGAATGTCCCCCGCAGCCCTGAATGCATACACAATTAAAAACCATCAAACCAACCCAAACTCAAACCTACATCACAAAGCCTTCAGAAACTTTTACTGGAAGCAAGTACGCTTTGAATTCATTGTCTAAACAAGATGGAACATATTTCTAGGGTTGTAATATGTTCTTGAGAAACATACAAATTCCTAAAACATTGGAGACATTGCCAAAACCTGCTAGAAATAATTTCAGCAATTTTGATTTGTTTTGTTCACTTTAGCTGACAAACATCTTTCAGAAAGTACTTGTTTGATGATGCTGTTTCCTAGCAAACTACTAGTGACAAACATGAACAGTCAACATAAAAATCCAAGGAGAAATGCAAATTCTTTAGTATAACATTTTAACACTTTTAATTAAAATCAGGCTAGTTTTGTTTAAAGGAAAATGAAAATGCTCTAGTATGTACTTACATGTCTTTACTTCGAATAATGAAGTATTGGGGATTGTCACAAAGGATGGAGTAACTTTTTAGGAAAAGAAATATACAATCAGGAAAAAAAAGAAATTATGTGATCAGGAGTAAATGCAACATATTTGTTATATGAACATGTTTCAAAGAAACATGTGGAATTTCCCAAGGAAGAAAACAAAAAACAAAAAATATTTTTTGCTTCTGTCACCAAAGCAACTTGGGGAGCACTTTGATTTGTGTAACATTCACAGGAACTGTGAGTAAAAGCCATAACAAGTAGGTTTCAATTGTGCAATGTATTTCTAATAGATGTTGTTTAATTTTATAGAAGTGAAATCCAAAGGAAAAATACTTTTGACAGAATTTAGCCTAACAGTCTCATGGATTTGATAACTGTACGTGCAGGAGTTCCAAAATACGAAGATTAGGGAGAAACGTAATGTACAAAATACCCTGATACAAGTCAATGTCTCCCAATTCACCAAAACTTGCCAACTCCACATTTTAAATTTTCTCAAATATTCTGAGAATTATTATGAGTACTGTTTGGGTTAATAACTAGAAACTTTATATTATAGAGAATAATAAGCTTATGAAATAGCAGGAAACCAAATGTGATGTTAGTTAAACAATACACAAAAATATTAAGTATCTTAAAATGAGTATCTTGCTATAGGGGAGTGTTACTTTTGTGTTTATTGTGGTAACATGTTGTGTCTACACAAATAGTAAATACACAAGTTTCTTTCTTAAGCTTCTAAAGTTGTAGGGAATTGCGATCTTTTGTTTTGTGTTCTGTCAAGCTTTGAGCCTAGCCCCTGTAATAACTGAATCTTCTCAGCTCAACTTTGAATGACCTTGTTCTTGGAAAAGGTTTTTGAATCCTGTTTAGTCATTGTAGCTATTCAGCAGTTAATCTAAGCACATTGTTTTTTAAGTAAGGGTAGCTTCATGTTGCCCAAGTGTAATAGGGAACAAATGGTCAAGGGGACAATGATAAAAATATTAGGAAACACATGAAAAGCAAAAAAGACGGTTATTAAAAGGCAGAGATGTGGAAAAAGTGAAGGCTACATAGAATCATAGTGATTGGATAATTTATGGTAAAAGAGAACTAGGAGAGCCTAAAAGCAAAGAAAAGGTTTAAAATGTAAATGTTAGAATGGTGGTCATTATGGTCACATGAACCCTTGAACATTTAATAACATACAAAGATAAATGACAAGAAGTGCAACATCACAAATGTGAGATGACAATACACTATGAGTGATGAACGTTAAAAGTTATAAAAGATCTTTTAAGGGGAGATGTGGTATTGAATTGTTGAATCTCTTTAAATCTCCATATAACTAGACAGAGAAGCCTCAAATGCAGTCTTGTGATGATGTGGTTTTTGTTCATAATAGTTTGTCCTGGTTGCACCTATATATATTTGGTTTACTCCAGAGTTATACCCCCCTCCCATTTCCCTGTCTGTTATCCCAGAGATCAACCCCTTATTCTGGATCTTTCCCTGCCAATCAGTGTAATCCTGCCCTCCTTCCTTGTCAGTTATTGCAATCCTTCCCTTTCTTCCAGAACCCTCCATGTCAGCTGGGTGTCCCCCAAGACCCCATTGGCTGATGCAAATTGTGTTCCTCCCCCGTTATCTCTTATTGGTTGAAGGATGGCATTTCCCGCCTTGTACTCCTCCCCTGATCCCCTGCAATTGGTTGGAGTTCTGTACTCTCCCCCGATACCTCCCTCCTTTTTAAGTTACTGTACACTGTTGTTCATGGTTCTTTGCCTCTGACTCCGCTCAGGAATAAACCTCTTTGGAACACATATAAGGAACCTCTCCCATTCTTTTATCTTGATCCTGAATGCCTTTCAAGATTGGTAACTGTAGAGAGCAGCCCGGCTCGCACCGCTATCCAGACCGGCTGCAGGACCTTATTAAGAAAGGGGCTAGGAAACAGGGGCAGGTCTTTGGGGTGATGGACAGGGAAGGTGGGAGGATACAGCTTCTGGGACCAACCAATATAAAACTGGGGGTAACAGAACAAACTGTTACAGCTTTGAACAAGAAAAACACACCACCACATCTCTCCCTTATTTTGTTTAGTTTGATGAAGAAGTGGGGAGATGGATGTAAAAATAAAGTCGTTTAAGAGCGCTCTCTTCAGCTTTTACTTCTTCTTCTTCCCACCACGCTTGGGTATGGGTTGCAGCTGTCACTGTGATCTTTGGTGATGACAGTCCATCAGCGGCTCTGAGAAGGAGTCTTTTGAGGAGACCAAACATGAGTAGTAATAGAAAAATGATAAGAAACAACCATAAAATGTCTTTAACTAGGGAAGACATCCATCCAGATAGTCGCCAGCTCTGAAAGGTGCTCTTCAACCAGTCTTCTGACTCCTGCTTGACATTGCTGACCATGGTCTTCATTTGGTCAAGGGAAGCATGGGTACCCTGACTTTTAGATGATAAATTAAAACAACAAAGCCCCTCAAATTCTTGACATCCATGCCCATGTGCCAACAAAAGAAAATCAATTGCTGCCCTGTTTTGCAGAGTCGCCTTCCTTGTTATCTCCTCGTCTTCTAAGAAGTCACGAAGAGTGGTAGAAGTGAGGTTCGCTTGTTTCGTTAACCAACATTCAAGGCTGCCAAGCTCACTAAGGGATTTGGCTACAGCTACCCACGGAAGGAAAACTGACATAGCAACTCTCTTTGATTTTGCCCAATGATAAATTTCTGTGCCACAATGTTTGTCAAATTCTGCTGCACCCCTTTTCTGAATTTTGGACTCATTTGATTTTTTCCAATTAGAAATTTGGGTCATGTTGGGTGAAGCAAGTGACAAGTGCCCTAGGGTGCATGGACCTCCCACAAGGCAAGAGGGGATTCCGGGGTAGGCACGATCACCACAAATAAGAAAAACACCTTTATCTAATTTCAAGGGGTGGGAATTCTTGGTGGGGGGCATCTTGATTTTCTCAAGGGACTGGCACCAGTTCTTAGCTGTGAATTCCTTTTTGTGTTGGATGACACTAACATAAAGTTTATTTTGGGGAGTGACACTGTAATCAAAGTGAACACAATGTGCAGCTTGGGCAGAGCCTAAAATTTTGAACTCCTAGAGTTCATTCTCCGTGGTGGGCATGGTGGAGACCCACTTCCTCCACAGCATTAGGAGGTTGATGACAGGAACTTGTACTGTTTCTATCGTGTCCCAGGAGCAATAGGTCTCTACCCAGGATCGTGGAGGGTTTTTATTGATCTTATTTTGGAGGGACTTAAGACTACTAGGGAACTCACTGGGTTTAAATGGAATCCCCACTAGACACGTAGACAAAGGGTCGTCTGCGGCAGCAGTTGAAAGGCACAGATGGTCTTGCTGGAGGGCATGGCCAAGGGTTACCCACACGTTTTTTCTGGGCTGGGGCACGATCCATGCATGGGTGGTCCAGAGAAGCAAAGCACGAAGCCAGAGAGCTTGCAGGGTCATCTTAGGTGCCGTAAGGATGCCTCTTAAAAGAATAGAATACATGTAAGGAAAATGATGTGGTGTTCTGTTTTTATGTTTATTTGATTGTTTTGTTATAGCTACTTATTTAATGTTAGTTAGTCTAACAACGGTTTGTTCCAATGTTCCCCCATCCCTTCTCCTCATAATGGTTTGTCCCAAGTTGTTTTGCTCCAAGTTTTCCCACCACCAACCTGCCCATTAGCGATGTCAATCTTCCTTCTCCTCCCCTGTTTCCTGAAATAGTCATGTCAATTTTATTTGGTGCTGCCTCTACCCCTGTCAATCACCCTTGCCCTGCCCTGGTTCTTCTGTTCTTCTTCATGTCAATCACCCTGATCCTGACACCTATTATGTTCCCTAAGCTTTTCCTCTCCTCTGTGTGTTTCCTATTTGCTCCCTGTCGTCCCTCATCCCTCCCCTAAAGGTCCCCCATTGGTTGTCCCGTGTTCCAGCCCCCTGCTACTGTTATCTTTAAAACCCCTTTCCCTGCCTGGCTCGGAGCCATTTGCCTCTGCTCCTGGTTCAGGGGGAATAAAATCTTTCTGGACAAGCAAGCNCCATGCATGGGTGGTCCAGAGAAGCAAAGCACGAAGCCAGAGAGCTTGCAGGGTCATCTTAGGTGCCGTAAGGATGCCTCTTAAAAGAATAGAATACATGTAAGGAAAATGATGTGGTGTTCTGTTTTTATGTTTATTTGATTGTTTTGTTATAGCTACTTATTTAATGTTAGTTAGTCTAACAACGGTTTGTTCCAATGTTCCCCCATCCCTTCTCCTCATAATGGTTTGTCCCAAGTTGTTTTGCTCCAAGTTTTCCCACCACCAACCTGCCCATTAGCGATGTCAATCTTCCTTCTCCTCCCCTGTTTCCTGAAATAGTCATGTCAATTTTATTTGGTGCTGCCTCTACCCCTGTCAATCACCCTTGCCCTGCCCTGGTTCTTCTGTTCTTCTTCATGTCAATCACCCTGATCCTGACACCTATTATGTTCCCTAAGCTTTTCCTCTCCTCTGTGTGTTTCCTATTTGCTCCCTGTCGTCCCTCATCCCTCCCCTAAAGGTCCCCCATTGGTTGTCCCGTGTTCCAGCCCCCTGCTACTGTTATCTTTAAAACCCCTTTCCCTGCCTGGCTCGGAGCCATTTGCCTCTGCTCCTGGTTCAGGGGGAATAAAATCTTTCTGGACAAGCAAGCACCTGGCCTCTCCTTTACTCTCGCCTTGGATCCCTCATGAGGAAACACTTTGCTGACAAGCCAACCAACAGGCTTCGTAGCCGCAGACCAGTGGCACATAGGGCTTTGCTGCCAGGCCTTCCACTGCCCAGCCACTGGTCAGAAGACCTAGCAGCTACAAAATGATATTTTAAAATTGTCTGAAGCAACGTTAACTGGCAAAGCTGCAAAAGGGAAAGGGGGTTTGGGGCTCCCACTTCCTTTGTGTTTCTTCGTTCTAGAAGATACAGCAACATTTTTTACTGTGTCAGGTGTCGTTGGGGTTGCATCTATGGTGCCTTTTGGTGGGCACATAGGGTTTGACCCATTTTCTGGGGACCCATTTCACCCCAGAAGGGGTGGACATGCAGGCGTATATACACTCCCAGGTAACAAGGTAGTAAGGTCCCTGGGTCTGCCAAGTCTCTGGGTCCTTTATAAGGACAGGTGGTCTCTCTTCTTGTCTCCAGAGCGGGTTCTGGCTGAAATGCCAGACCACTGGCGGATTTAAATTTTCAAAAGAACTGTTCAAAAAATTTAAAGTGCACCTTCCTTAGCCTGACCTGAGGGGAGCTGTCCTGGATGTCTGCATGCTGGTGTTCAAGCGTCTTCTTCAGTGTTAGATGAGTACGTTCAATCACTGCTTGGCCGGTGGGGGAGTACAGGATACCCTTCCAATGTTGACTTCCCCATTCCTGCAGGAAATCGCTGAATGCCTTGGAAGTATAAGCTGGGCCATTATCTGTTTTGATGACTTTGGGGACCCCCAGAGTGGAGAAGGCCTGCACGAGGTTTTTTTGTGTGTCCCTGGTCTTTTCTCCCATGTGGGCCGAGGCAAAGACTGCACCGGAGAAAGTGTCAACCGACACATGAATGTATTTGAGTCTCCCAAACTCTGAGATGTGAGTCACATCAGTCTGCCACACCTCACAACTGTGGAGTCCTCTTGGGTTTACCCCTGCACCCAAGGATGGTAGTGCAGACTCCTGACAGTTCGGGCATGTGGCCACGATTGCCTTGGCTTGATCACGCCATAGGTGGAACTGGCGGATCAGACCCTGGACGTTTTGATGGAACTGCTGATGGCTAAGTTTAGCCTATTGGAAGATGTTAGGCTAGCCAACCAGCTGTAGGGGAGTGGCTAGGGCATCAGCTCAACAGTTACCTTCTGCAACGAAACCAGGCAGGTCAGTGTGTGATCTCACATGCATTACGTGGAAGGGTTGCTCATGGTGGGAAACCAGATAGATCAGTTTCGAGAGCAAGCCATAGATTGCCAGGTTAGAGACCTGCTTCAAGCTCTGGACACTATCTCTGCTACACATGCCGAATCAGTTACAATGTTAATAAAGGTTCAGACAATTTCTCAAAAGCTCTGAAAACAGCATCCAACTCAGCAACTTCAGGTGAACCCTCAACAACTTCAATATCAGTTTCCCACTGCTGAGTCTGAGAGTCTTTCCAAGTCATTACTGACTTGCGAGACCCTCCATATGCGTCTGTGAAAACGGTCAGAGCTTTTAAGGGTTTTCTACTTTGGATCTCTTTTGGTATCAAATGGAACTCAGTGTTGAATAATATATGGCCGGGATAGTTTATCAAAGTTTTCCCTGGATAGCTGTCCAGAGCGAACTGCAGGTTTGCTCCAGGACCTGGGTGGTTAACTTTCCAGTCGATAATCTGATTGGCAAATGAATACATGTAAAATCACACCCTGCCAGCAGTCTCATGCGTGCCCTAGCCTTAGGGATCAGCTGGGCCATCAGCTCTTGTGGCCACGTGATACTTTTGGACAATTGATAACCAAGGAACTGTTGCGGTGTGTTATTTGTCTATGTTTAATGGTTCTGCCCTTGCCCCCTAAATGTTATGTGAAATGGTTTGACCCCCAGTTTCCTGTCTTAGTTATCTGTCATGTTAACCCCTCCCCTTGGGCATGTCCTGAGTGTTGTCCATCATTGTTCCCCAGCCCCTATTTCTAGAGAATTCCCTGTCCCTCAGCCCCATAACCAATCAATGTCACCCTGCCCCTGCAGGGGTCCTCCTCTTCCCTTGATGCACCATTGGTGCAGGTGACCTACCCCCCTTTCCCTTTTACCCTGATTGGTTCTTGTACAATTATGTAATTCCCCTTTCCCTGCCTATGCACTGTTAGGATAGGTTGCCTGAATGTAGCCGCCCGCTGGGCAGACACTGTTTAAAAGCTGCTGCACACAGTGTATGCTGTTGTTGGGGGAGCACACAAGCACATCATCCATATAATGAAGGATGATGCTCTCTCCCACTCCGGCGCGAAATCGGGGACAGGATGTTCACAACATACCACTGGCAGATGGTGGGACTGTTCTTCATACCCTGAAAAAGAACACGCCAGTGGTACCGCTTCATGGGAGCTTCCCTGTTGATGGACGGAACAGAGAAAGCAAACCGTGGGGCATTGGCTGGGTCTAGGGAAATCTGAAAGAAACAATCTGTAATATCAATAACTGCCAAATTCCAGTTTTGGGGGAGCATTGACGGGGATAGCATACCTGGCTGGAGGGATCCAATGTCTTCAATGACTTCATTAATTTTGCGGAAGTCATGAAGGAGTCGCCACTTTCCCTGGCTTTTTGATGATGAAGACCAGGGAATTCTAAGGGCTATTGGTCTCTACAATATTACCTTTTGTTAACTGCTCCTCTATGAGCTTGCAAAGCGCCTTCAGTTTGTGTTTGTTGAGCGGCCACTGGTCTACCCAGATTAGAACATCAGTGCACCAATTCAGCCTCTGAGTAGGGCGCTTTTCAGTGGCCACAATTAAAAATCCTGAGGAATTTTTGGGATCTCAAGCTTCACTCCCCACTGACACGTAGCATCTCCCCCCCACAAGGTTAACTTTGACTCTAAAATGAATGGACGTATAGAAGCCAATTGTCCATCCAGCCCCTCAATTTGAACAATGCTCATGGATTGCTTAGCCAATTGTGTGCCCCCTATCCCCGTAACCTTACCAGCCATGGGTTGCAGCCCCCAGTGTGACGGCCATTTGTGTGGTGGAATGACCGTCACATCTGACCCCATGTCCATCATCCCCTGTAGTTGAATTTGGTGCCCCACGCTCTTAAGTCCACACTACATGAGGGGCTTGTCCTCTCCTACCACTTCTGCCTAATAAGTTGAGAGGTCCAGGTTGTCGAACAGCATATGCGGCAATGGTATGGCCTGAGCGATGACCTGTCCCCTCGGTAGGAAGAGGGGGGGATGGACTCATCGTACCATGAGAACGATTTGCTCTGGGTTAGAGTATAGGATCGATGGAGAAATCTCTATCTCAGGGGATGTGTACTTAGAATCCCCTACAACAAGGTACTTAGAGTGGGTGTGGTGGAAAGTCCCCGCTTGTTCAGGGTCAACTATCATGTGGTGCCAGTGTGCGTTTTTAAAAGTCACAGGTCTAGTAAGCTCTAACTTAAAAGGCTCATTCTGGCTGTTGGTGGTAATGTACCCAGAGGGTTCAAGGTCAGTAACGTTCAACGCGACTTGCGTCGCGTGGCAGCCTACTCTATTTTTGTCTTCGCACAGGGTAGGTCCGTGCTCGACATTTAGTTTTTTGACAGGTTTTCTGTACTGTGCTCATTTCCTCCTCCCCCTGTGGCTTGTGGTGTACCACTTTTGGAGGGGCAAAACCTCCACAAATGCCCTTCCTGCCCACAACCAAAACACTTAATTTTCCCCCGTTCAAACAAGGTGTTTGTGGCAAAGATGGAACAGTAGCTGGCGCAGCTACTTGACTTCTGAGTCCTGGTCGGTGCAGTGGGTCATCAATTTTTTGAACTGCTTTGCGTGTGCATTCTTTGATGAGAAGATCGAGTGTAGGTGTCAGATCTGAGGGCAGACTTATAATCATCTGCTGGCACACTGCATTGCATTGCTGGTGACAACGTCTACTATAATTTTCTCTTGTAGTCCTGGGTCTTCTGTCCTCTGCTCAACAGCTACTTGGACTCGGTGAACAAAATCTAGGAATGACTCAGACATCTCTTGTTTAATAGTAATATAACTTTGGCAGGGGTATTTGGCGGGCATTATATGGGAGACCTTTTCGGCTGACTCTTTGATTTGATCTAAAATTGCCCTTGGAATTCCCCCTGCTTGTTTCCTTGCTTGCACCCAGTCACCCTCACTGACTAGAAGATCTAAAGTAATGTTGTTGCCTTCTGAGTCGGTGGCATACTCGGGAGTCTGTAAGAGCTGTGGAAGGAGGTTCCTCAGTAATCTCTTCCACGTACATTCCCATAATTTGAATTCCGATGATGTGAGCAAACAGGCAAACAGCTTCTTTAAATCATCAGGGACCAGCGTATTTGATGAAAATGTCGCTGTTAATATAAAAATACTCTTTCTTCCAAATTCTTTTTGTGCTCTACAAAGCTCCCTTGTATGCTGGTAGGAGAAAGCCTCCCACTGGGGATGCTCTCCCCTAGCATTATAAGTAACTGAGGCTGCAAAAAAGGAAATCTCTTCTTCCTAGTTCCTGTGTTTTGGCCTGTCACTTCCAGTTCCCAAGATGTCACTACTGTGAGAACCAGAAGGAGGCGAGTGGGAAACCGGAAGAGGGCGGGCTGATTCACAAGGACAGGGGGTGTTAACCTGGGCAGAGCCAGCTGAAGGGGGTGATGTCATGGGGGCGGAACCATGGGAGGAGCTGTGGGAGGGACCACATTAATATTCACAAAGGAAGGGGACATGCCCGAGGGAAGGAGGAGTCGGGGGCCCGGAAGGGGTTGGACATTGGGGAGGTACTAAGGAGAAAGGGGTTCTGAGAAGAAAAGGCTCAAGAGGGGGGACATACCATGTGGCCACCGCCATCTTGTGCTCTAAAAATTGAGGGGATGCCATCTTGACTAACTCCTATATAAGATGGTTGAACCGAAGGACTGGTACTTACCTTATTATTGTCTGTACTCTCTTGTTCTGAATTGTTCTTGAATCTGTACTTCCTGGTTCCTGGTTTCATGTTCCCCAATCCCCTATATTCCTAGTTCCCCCTATCCTTAGTTCCCCCTAACCTCCCGCCAGGTAATGCCTCTGCTGCTCCCCTCCTGCTTGTCAAACTGAGGACACCACCCACTATGATAATCGAAGAATTCCCTATGATGCCCAGTGCATGGTGGAAGTTCAATTTACACCAAAAAGCCCCTAAAGCAATGAGCCAGTACCAAATCCAGGCCCACAAAGGACACCACAGAGTCAGTGCAATGTCAAGCTACCCGTTGAGGGCTCCTCACCTCCTTGCTATAACTCCGAAAGCAATAGAAGAACAAGGCCCCCCTAGACTTCATGAGCCGAGCCGAGTTCCTGGGAACCCCCGTGAGGGCGAACTCCAGGCCCTGCAGCAGCTGAGTGACAGGACTGATACGAACCTCCTCCTCGGTGGAGCAGCAGTGGCGCAGGTGACTCCTAAGCTTTCCCATTTTTTTTAATAAAGGCATTTAAAGGAGTTAATATCATCTCCTTCCCTGGTTATTTACAACACTGTAGAATGTGATGTTCTGTTTTTATGCTTATTTAATTGTTCTAAGTTAGTTATTTAATGTTAGTTAGGTTCACAATGGTTTGTCCCAATGTACCCCCCATCCCCTCCCCTCACGATGTTTCAGTCCAAGTTGTTTACCCCAAAGTATCCCGCCACCTACCTGCCACTCCACAATGTCAATCTTCCCTCTCCTCCCCTTCTTCCTGAAACAGCCCTGTCAATTCTGCTTAGTACTACCCCTACCTGTTGCTGTCATGGATTGAAAGATAATGTGCGTATTTTATTTTCCATCTGTTAAAGGTGTGACAGTTAATGTTCTGTTAATTAGGCAGTTTTTCTTATCTAATTGGGCAGTTTTTCTTA
>VWZV01007873.1:62736-77928 GCA_013397155.1 Irena cyanogastra
TTTTTTGGGTTTTTTTTGTTTGTTTTTTGGTTTGGTTTTTTTTGGTTTTTTTTTTTTTTAGGTCTGTCTCTAGAAGCTCATTCTATGGGTGGAGTTTCTGAGCCAAGATTACTTTCTTTAGCTTTATGTGCTTTCTATTTAGTCTTGTGTATTTCTTTAAACCACCTGCTTGGTCTGTAGAGATTAATAGCATATTCCTTGGTGTCCCATAGGGAAGCCTCTTGAGGTGAAGGGTAGTTCATTTGGTGTAAAATAATGCACATTGCTAAATTGATGGTTGGTGTCGTAGCTGTCAGGTGCTTTCTAGAATAAACACTTTCATGCCCCCCTATTCTGTAGCTGAAAAGGTAGGAATAGTTCTTTCAGGTATTCTGTGGTGGGAAACTTCATCAAATCCTTGCTTTGAACAAGACAGCGGTTCTGGGCTGGATTTTCCACGTTGAACAGAGTGTCCTATATTGATGGTAATACAGAAAGTTGGAAGAAGCAAGCACATTATCTTCTGGTTTTACTTATGCTATTGGTGATACTTACAAGACAAGTTTGACTTGTTTAGCTTAATTTTATATTTACCATCCTAGGATCTCTCTGTTCGTCGAAAATGCTGTTTTGAATTCAAACATGTGTCTTAACAATTTACCCATTATTAGTTTCAAAAATTCCAAGACACCATCAGTCTTCATTTTGCTCATTGCTGCTTTTTGATTTCAAAGGTGTTATGGCATATTTCTGCTAAAATGATACTGTATTTTCCTTACTGAGGACTTTCTTTTCTGACTTAGTGGTTCTACCAAAACTGAAGTACTCTTTATCTTTTTTCATTTTCCCTGCATGAAAATGCATGTATTATTTTTAGGGAGGACTTGTTAGTGTTATCTTCTGTAGCTCATGTGCATTTTCTGTCAATGATAGTTAATGCCTAATCCTTTACCGTATTAGGAATTAAGTAGGCCATCGCATAGTACTCTGCACAGCTCAAAAAGTACAGTCTGCCAACTGGCAGTAGTCTGCAGACCATACTGTTTAGTGAAAGAAACCGTATTGTGTATGGTTTTTAATATACAAATGCGGTTTATCCACTAACAGTAGATAGTTCACCATTAGTCAAAAAGTTAGGAACTGATCAGTAATCTGTTAATGGTTCTGCTGCAGCAGATTCACTAGTAGCATTTCAACACTTCTGTCAGAAGGTGCTAAATACAAATGAGGAATAAAGAGATCTTCGAGTAGCTGCTGCTGCTTCTGCTTCTCTTTATTACCAGGGTTTGGAAAGAAATCTTGAAGAATGGACTGTGTGTATCTAGGGATTTTTGTGTAAAAGAGGATCAGGAAAGGCAGCTGCTACTTTGTGGGAAGTGAAGTGGCAGGGGTTTCTATTGCTTCTTGCCATGTTTCATGCTGTATTTCCTGCTTATTGTGAAAAGCTGTGCTTAGATCCTTTTTGGTCTTCATGTCCTGTTTTATAGTGTGCTTGAAGAAAAAATAACAGTTCTTTGTGGGCAGTGGAACTGTCTAGTTTTGATCACTTTCTGTGTCAGTGAGGGTTGTAAAACATTCTGTTTGCCATCATTAGCACTGATAACAGAAAACATTTAATTAGCTGTAAAAATTAATTATTTAGTGCATTTATTCATTCTGGACCAATTTAATATCCAGCACACCAACAGAAAATAATGTAGCCACAATACTCTTGATTTATACGTAGTTTTAATATCCCCTTCCTTTGTTTACAAATAAACATGAAAAAAGCATTAACACACCAAGACATTGTGTTGCTTCATAATAGGTGACTAGATATTACAGATGCATGTTGATTATACCTTTTAGAAATGTTTTTAATCAGTACCTGGGAATTAAAAGTAACAATAAATTAAAACCTCAAAAAAACCAGAACACTAAAACATAGTTCTTCCATGGTGATGGATTTTTGTGTTCTTATCCATCCAACTTTGTGACCAAAATTTAAATTTTTGTAAACTGTCAGTATGAGTATTTGAGTGTGTCAGTATTTCTTCTAGATAAATAGCTAATATCCATACTATTGTTTTGAAATGGAGCAAAGTATTTACTTCTTCCAGTCATTAAATGCTAATTTCTTTTATTAGTGATTAAGCCAAGACCACATATTTATTGGTGCCAAGGGATGCCAGCCGTTTAGTGCTTTGGGTGTTTTTTTGTTATTGTATACGCTTATATTTTGCGATAAGGAGTGTAAAGCACATGAGTCTGATTAGTACAGGTGTTGTTAATAAAGGCCTTATTCTTTTTGTATTATATACAGAAGTAGTATTGTTGAATATCTAAGTTTATTTTTTTCTGCTTTATTTTACTTCTTACAAATTTTAGTTAAGGTAGTGAAATTTTTTCGTACCTGGTATTCCTTTTGAAAAATACTAGTTTAGAATATAGAAGTAAAATTGAAGATGAGCTGAAAGTGGGATTTAAAAAGAAAGTATATTTTTGTGCTTCATAAAGTCATTCCCTATTCTCAGTATGTCTGTGTGTGAATATTTCAGATTGGCCCAGCATGTCAGTGGGAATTTAAAATTTGGTGTGGAGATTAGAGTCATGAAGCAGCTTGGGTTGGAAGGACCTTTAAAGATCATCTAGTCCTGCCTCCTTGGCCAGGAATGTCTTTCAGTAGGTCATGTTGCTTAAAACCTACCCAATATGTCTTTGAACATTTCACTAATGAGGGATCTGCAATCTTCTTCCAATGCCACACCACCTTGTTGTCCACTTTCCTTATGTTCAATCTGACTTATACTTAATCCAAATTTAAATATTTTTAAATTGAAAAGGGTACAATTTAAAATTGTTAAAACATTTCCTGTCACTTGAGGCATTGGTAAAGTCTGTCTTTCTTACAAGCGCCCTTTAGGTATTGAAAGGCAGCAGTCGTGACCCTTGTATGCATTTTCCGGGCAACACAAACTCACCTCTTTCATCCTGTTTTCACAGGAAGGGTATTCAATTCCTCTGATCAGTTTTGTGGCCCTACTATGGACCTGTGCTGATATAGCCATGTCTTTCTCATGCTGGGGTACACAGAGCTGGATAGGGTCTGACAGCAAGAGACGAGGGAGGGAGAATTGTCTCCTGTGACCTGAAGTGGGCCCAGGATACAGTTGGCTTTCTGGTGTGCAAGTGCATGCTGCCGGCTTATGTTCAACATTTTGTCCAGCAGTTCATGCAAGTCCTGTTCTACAGTACTCGTCTCAATCAATTTATCCCACAGTCTGTATTGATAATGGTCTTTGCCAAACGCGAGTGCAAGACATTTCACTTTGTCTTGTTTGTAAAATAGAATTATTTATGCATTCCTGTATTCTTGAATGGATTAAAAATCACAAGTGCATTATAATTATATTAATCCAGAGCATTACATTTAAACAAAACTAACTCTGGGAGCTTTGCTGAAGCTTTTAAATTATACTATACTCTCAAATAAGTGATAAAATTGTTACAATAACTCTCAGAATTGTAGTGCTCACAGAAAACAGTTATGTGACTTAGAAAATTAATGTCCTACCCAATTCTGTGCATCTTCCATCTAAATTACTTCTATGACTGCAGTTAGTTTTAATTGAAGTAGTTTAGAAAGTTATAACTTGAAATGAAAGCTGACAGATCACT
This sequence comes from Irena cyanogastra, assembly GCA_013397155.1. Classification (NCBI taxonomy): domain Eukaryota; kingdom Metazoa; phylum Chordata; class Aves; order Passeriformes; family Irenidae; genus Irena; species Irena cyanogastra. The sequence goes on from VWZV01007873.1 coordinate 66,373, forward strand.
TATCCTATCCTTGATCTAGAAAGGGATTAAAAGAAAACTTTTGATTCCTCACATTTTCTCCTTTTCGGAAAGATATCCTACATTCATCAAGTCCCGCATCTTCAGTATTGAGTACTCAGGAAAAAGCAACGGCTGGTAGAAGGCTGTTCTAGTGAATGAAGGGAAACAGAACATCCTGTGTGCTCACTGAAGAAAGTAGTTTACTTTTTTCTGTTCAGTGAGAGTGGCATTGTGTGTGATAGGTCCATGTCCATCTAGTAAGTTCAGTCTACCAGTGAATTAATGTTTATTTTTGTCCCTTCCTCCCGTGATGGTACTGATCTGCCTTCAGTGATGTTAATTTTTTTACTATGACCAAGAAGTACCTTGTATTTCTTGCCAGTTGATGCCCCAGTAAGTCAGTTATATATGCCAATTAAGAATATATAATAAAATTACTCAAGTGCATAGCTGTCTTTTTGTTATGCTGATGATCTAATCTGAGAGTATGCTGATTAAGTCCTGTGTAAAGATTTTAGTATAGATTGGGTGCCCACTACTGGGGCATCAACATTGTGACAATGACAACACTATATTATTTTTATTGTGCCTGTTCGCGTTCAGCAGAGTAATGAGTAAGGATTCAGTTTCTAAGGGAGTGTATGTGTGAGGGTGTGTGTGTGCATGTATATGTACCCACAAGGGCCAAGTAAAGCAGTATACTACATGTCCCTTTTTTGAATCAAACATATATTTGTTGCAAGACCAGCAGAGACAAGTAATTTCTTTGAATAGAAAATTATCCATGGAATATACATGAAACTTTTTTTTTACTATAATACTTTTATATGTTGATTGTATCTCACTTTTGCTGCAACATTAAGTAATTGAGGAGACGGGAGAAAATACTTGTTTGCTGATAACATCTGTTCAAAAAAGCACTCAATCCGGTGAAGTCACCTACAGCCCTCTTACAAATTTATACCTGATAATTAGATGCTAACAGTGCATACTGTCCATGAGTGACTTCTGTGAACTTGAAAATAACACAGTATTATTTTAAGAGCCTGGTGTGTCTAAGGTTCTAAGTTTTCCTGTGAGTTGCTGATCAGTCTTCTGGTGACTTTTTAGGTTGTTGAAAAGCACAGCACCTCACGGATTGATTTTTCTAAAGAGTAAGAGTATTTTTTGTTGTAACTACTCAGCAGGATTTGGTTGTAAAGAGAATACCTCTTATTGAAGAATGTAATAAGTGACTGGAAAACACAAAGAAACACTGGTGCAGTAGGGTCAAGAGAGTCTGAACTGACAGAATGCAGCAGTGTAAGTTTAAAGGTCTTCTGAGACATCAAGAAAGAAGCCGGTTTTGTCACTTGCATGTGAAATGTATATGTCAACTTGATAGAAGACTTAAGCTGTTTAGTTGGAAGGGTAGTAGTTTATCCTAGATGTTCAGGGAGCCCAGAACAATCCATAGGAAAAAATTTTCTTGCAGGTTTTGCAGTGCTTACACGAGCCAGCCAGGTTATTTTGTGCGTTCTCCCATCATGCCCCATGCCATGTAGTATTTTGATTTCCATACAAATTTTTCCAGCCTGACAATAATGTGTTTTGAAATACTCAATTTATAATACAGAAAATTATTGGTATGTAGTTATTATAGAGTTCTTATTAAAAATTAACAGTAAACCAATAGCTCCCTCTGTCCTCCCAACTGCTTTATTTTCCCACCTGGGGATATGGACTGATTAAAGAACTAAAATGAGAGTTTGTGTCTTGTATTTTTGTAGTGATGATTGGACAGGCCAGGGTGCGGAAGATGCTGTTTGGATTGAATGTGAAGAGGTTGGGGTTTGTGTTTTGTTTTTCTGCTCTGAGAGTATTTTCTTCTAGATTTGAGAAGATGAATAATAATAAGTGAATAATAATGTGTAATGCTGTAAAGATTTAAGATATGATAGGAACACTTAATAGTAGTTAACATGCTTAGAAATAACTACAGTAAAACATCAAAAAGAGTACTGATTTCAAGTTGCAGGTAACTGTGATGATTGATATATGAATTTATGTTAAAGGAGGGGAAGTTTTTCAGTTTATCCTTGTTCTCAACACAGTGCATGTTATACATCTAAACAAAAAACTAAACTCACTTGTAAATTTAATAGCCAAACTGTTATGAATGTATGGTTTTTATGAGATGAAAAAAGATACTGTTTATGCTTTTGATACATATTTCACTGCTAATTTAAAAGTTTTGCTTTAGTAAATTCAGTGTAATTAATTTTAAAAAATGCCAGCTAGTTCTCCTTGATAAAGTATTCCAAAGATTCTAGGGTTCTAAGTTTCCATTAGACAAATAATTGCAATATTGATACAGTTTTAGGTATTTATGATATCAAATAGTCAGTGAGATATTTATGCTTGAAATTCCCTTCCAAAAGGAAGATAAACTGTTTTAAATAAGGGTATTTGTCATTCCCTGCTTGTAAGTCAGAGACATTCTTTGTTTTTGATTTTTGCTGATGTTTTATAAAATCACAGCTTCACTTGAAAGCAAATACTTGGGCTGTAGCTAGTTAAGCCATATAATGTTTGTTAGTGGCTTATCTTTTGCCAGTGTTTCTGAGCTTGCTGCTGTTAAAAATCAGTAAGAAAAAATTCATTTTATTTTGCAAAGAACACTTTCAAAGCCTAGGTAGTCTGCATTTCTGTTTGTCTTTCAGTATGGTGAATTACAATCACTCACTGTAGACTGAGGGTAAAAATGTCACTTTTCGGGGAGCAGACAACGTTCTCTTTTCTTTTTTCACAGTATTTTTGTTCTTGGGTGTAAACTTGATTGCAGGATGAGCATATTTGTCTGACATTAGATATGTTGTAAGTAATGAGTAATTTTTGCTAGCTTTCAAATGACATCTGTATTCTGCCTTTATATAAGATCTCAGCTGTTCAAGGTGCACTCTTGCTGGCCTCTTGAGCTGTTGACATGCTCTTGAGTAGGCTGAGTGTTCTTTGGGTAAGTTGAAGATTGATACATCCCAGGCCTTGACAGCTGCAGTGTTTTTCTGTGCCAGCTTCAGACAGTGAAAGTAAGCAGTCTTTTTTTCTGTAGAATTTGTTTGGCTCCCAGGGCCATGCAGAGAAAAGCTTTACCAAGTCCATTAATTCTGCCAAGGGCTTAAAAAGACTGTTTAAACTTCTTTTCATCTTAAACCTTAGTAATTTCTAACTAGTACTCATTCCATTATAGAAAATGCTTATTTAATATTACTTAGATTTAAATGAAACAGCTATTAAAATGTTTGGCATGTTAAAGATAAGATAGTCACATGTGGTAACTGAACATTCTTTGACTAATTTCTTAGTTATACTTCATTATCATAATGAAAAATTTTGTACATTTCTGTGTAAACTTTCTTTTGTGAAATAAAGTTCTCATATGTTTAACTTTGGATGAAGCTGTGGTTTTTTGTTTGTTTTTTTACGTTTTTTTCTTTACTGATAACATTATTTGAAGATTCATTTGCGTCCTTACTCTCTTGGCAGAAGTACAGTTAGGCAGGACATTGCTTAGTTTTGTGTGCATTTAGAGAAGTTGAAGTACATATTGAGTACATAGTGAAAAGCATATGAAGATTTAATTTAGCATATCTGTTGACATAATTGTAGCATTTCTTAATAGTTCTATGTGTGCTCATTCATAATTTGCAGTAGTAACTTTAAGTATCAATTTGTCATCATCAAAAATAAACAACATGTATTGAAATACCATTGTTTTGCAGTTTTGGAAGTTCCAATGATGTTTCACTTACTTCCATATGATTTGTGAAGGCTTTGGTTTGTATTTTGTGGTTGTAGTTGTTGTTAATTATCATTTAATGGACGCTTTTTAGCCTGTTCGGTGTAGCTGTTTCTTTGGAGTTTGAAGAAGATCTTTTATTTTACAGTTAGGATGAGTTTTTTAATGTTGTTTCATCTACTGTTCTTTTAGCAAAGATGGAAGAGTTGCAGAACTTAGTTATGTAAGGAGTGGCAATTTCACTGACACGAATACAAGTTTGTGGCTAATTTTACTCTTCTTTGGACACCTGAAAGTAGCCTGTGGAATAGTTACAGGTTAAATCAAACTGCTTATTTAGTTAAGAGAGGGTTTGTACCTGAGTGTTTGTGTTCTCATTAGAAATGTTTGTTGAAACTTTTTATTTTGTATTTATTTTGCAAAGTTTGGGCAGAAATGCAGTTGTCAGAGGCTTAGTACATACTGTATACTGAGCAAAAACTGTAGGAGGGATGTGAAGACATATATATAGTACATATTTGTTCATTAGGAACAACTCAATACCTGTTGCTGTGGTTTTGCATTTTGTTTGGCTTTTATTTTGTGACAGAAGCCTGCAGCAGTTCTTCCAAATCTGAAAAACATTTTTATGTTTCTTTCTGTTTCTGCCTGAGAAGAAGCAGTAGGTCATGCCTGGTTCACAGTCTACTCACATTGTAACTCTTCAGGTGGCCTGGAAAGGCATTTTTGGAAGATGGTGTCTTTTATTTTGAAGACATTAAACTAGTGCACTCTTTTTATGGTCTTTCCCACTGATACATGGAAGCTCAGTATACTTAGTGTGTAAGGTGATAGCATGAAATTAGTGGTTGTACTTTTTTTATTTTTGCTTAGTAACCCAATTAATATGGTGCTTAGTGTTTATCTTTTAACTTAATTCTGAGCTGTAAGTTCACCTGTTTTTAGCACTTGTACTGAACAAAGACTTGGATACTGGTGCAAAGTCATTTGAGTTACTAATTATCTGGTGTGCAGTTCAGGTTTTGTGTTACCCTTCTTTAAAAATGAATGTAGTGCACCGTAATTCAATTAGCTACTGCTTGTTTGCATGCAGCAGGGTCACTTCTGGTTTTGAAGAGAGTGCTTACACTAATAACCCAATTTGATTAGAGCAGGATTGTAGTTTTTTCAAGCGTTTTAAAAACGTCTTGTTCCTCTTTTCTTTCTGCACAAAGTTTTTTGTTAATTGTTTGATTTTGTTTGGAAATTCAAGAAACACAGTCAACATTTTAAAAGCTGTGCACAACTTGTGAAAGACAGTTGAAACTTTTCTGCTTTTAAGAAAGATGAACTCTTCCTAGCGTAGTGCATTTTGCATAAGCTGATAATGGTCTTGAATTAGAAGATCTTTTTGGCATTTGGTTTTAACATTTAGATTTGACATTAGAAAGGATTTCTTGTCAGGCCCTGGAACAGACTACTCAGGGAAGTGGGGGAGTTGCCATCCCTGGCAGTATTTAAAAGCCATGTAGATGTGGCATGCAGGGATTAGTGGTGGATGTAGCAATGTTAGGCTACTGGTTGGATGCCTTTACCATAAATGTCTTTTCCACTCTAAATGATTCTTTATTTCCAAAACATGAGTAGACACAGCTGCACTCTAATTAATTTTGCTTGTTGAATAGGCCTAGCTGCCAATATGATGGGTTTAGCTTACTTTTATGTTAGACTCTTTCAGTAGGTTTCATCCTAGTCTGGACTATGGTTTATGTACATGTATTTTCTTATTGGTCTTCATCTTTTGCTAGATTTTATTTTTCTTCCCTAACATTTTTATGTAATTAACACATAGGTTTAGATTGTAAGATAACTAATATTGGTGCTTCCAGTAATAAAATCGTATTGAAATAAGAAGACACCAGTCAAAAATAACAACTAATATGTAGTAGAAAATACAAATGTGGGAAAGCTTTTAGCTGACATCTTGTTTTCACAAACTTTCTGAAGTCTGTGGACAACATTGTTTTCTTGCTCTCACTTGAGTTTTCTTTCAGAAACTTTACTATAGACTGCAGGTTAGATGAGTGTGCATTAGAAGACTGTTTTACTGCATATTTTGAAATAAAGAGCTGCATGTGGAAAACTAATGTTGAAGCAGGTATTCTAGGCATAGTATTTAATAATAGTAACAGTAATAGATATAGCAAAAGGCAGCCTTGTTTGAATAATACAATTTCTGCTGCCATATGTTTCATTGCATACTATTTTAATGTTGATTGTAGGTGTTTGTTTTACTTCAGAATTCTGTATGGTTAAAACTTTATTCAAGAGAACCATTTGCTATGTTTTCATGGAACAGTGAGTAACTTGTAGGGAATTGTCACTAGATTAGGGCTTTCTTGGAAATTGTCTTTTGGACATGCTCAGTATAACATTTTTTGTCTGTAAAAGGCATTGTACATGTAATGTGGTTTTTTTTCTTCCTATTTCTAAGGCTGATAAAGAATTCGTGTGGTCTCTTTGGAAATATCTCCAGGTATCAAAACCAGATCTTACTCAAGCTGACAGCTTGGTTGTGGAAAGGTGAGTTTGAAGATTTAACATGCTACTAAAATCAAAAAGCAACCAACCTCCCCTGCTGATACCATATTCTTTATCTTTCTAATTGAAAACTGTGTAGAGTTCTAAAAATGTGTTGAAAAAGTTTAATTGTTAAATTTTGTCAAGAGTGCCTAGAATACATTGCAAATTATCTTTATTTTGGTGCAAGTTGAAGCATACTTTAAAATCTGTTCTCACTGAAAATGCTGTGCTGCAATTCAATACGATTTTTAAATTATAAATGTATTGCCATATTTTGTTTTCCTATTGAAAAAGCAGAAGAAGGAAAAGGAGTGCTAATTTTCTAGTGTGATAAGCTGTTGGATAACAGTTATATGTAAGTTACACTTATCTGAATTCTTGAGGAAGTGAAAAGCTAAGGCTTGGTAATAGAAGAGATAACTATCGTAGGATCATAGAATATGCTGAGTTGGAAGAGGCTGGAATCACTGAGTCCCACGCTGTCCTTGCTCTGCACAGGACACTCCAAGAGTCACACCGTGTGTCTGAGAGCACTGTCCAAATGCTTCTTGGACTCTCTCAGGCTGGTGCTGTGACCACTGCCGTGGGGAGCTGTTGCAGTGCCCAACTGCCCTCGGGGGGAGGAACTTTTCCCTGACTGTAAGAGCTTCTATCTGTTCACACAGACAAGCAGGATCTTACTTCTGCAGCTTATTCCTCTGAGGATAGTAATGGTGATGGTTTCTTCATGATACTTACTATTATCTGATTCCTGTAAATGTTAGTTAATTATCACAGTATGCAGTAGATTGTTTTGGAATGCTAGTATTTATGAATTGAGATTTTTTTTTGTAGGTGAAAGATAAGGAGAATGTGAACGAGTTGGCTCTCAGAATTGAAACACTTCATTATCTTAGAGTGTCATGAGTTCCCCCTTCTAAAATGAAAAAGGAGATTTTTTTTAAAAAAGAGAAAAAGAAAGGATTTAAACTTTTTAAAATAGCATGCCAGTTTTGCTTGGGAAGCTTGTTACAGGTTCGTGAGGGGTCCTGGCTCCTTTGGGTTTCCATTGAATGTTTTGATCTTAAAAGGCATAATTTGTTTTTCACGTCTTTCCTTCCTGGGCTTCTTCTGTGCATGTTCTTTCACTTGTGAAAATACAGTATTAACTTCTTTAGCTGGGAGTGCATTTCACAGAATCATGGTATTGTTAGGGTTAGAAGGGACCTTGAGAGATCATCTAGTGCAGCCCCTCTGTCAAGGCAGGGTCAGCTAGAACACCTATACAGGTATGTGTCCAGGTGGATTTTGAGTGTCTCCAGAGAACAAACTCCCTGGAGAGTCTGTTCCAGTGCTCTGCCACCCTCAGTGTAAAGAAGTGCCACGTGTTGACGCACCACTGAAAAGAGTCTGGCCCAATTCTCCTGAAACCCACCTTTGAGATGTTTAGATGTATTGATGAGATCCCCTCTCTGTCACTATTTTTATAGTGTTGTCCCCCTGTTCTGCATTGCACAAAGCAGTGAAAATTTTTGTCCAAATGTGATCATGTAACTAGAGGTAATATTCTAAAGGATTCCTATCCAGAGGAAGACAGTGATGGTGCAAGGACATGCAGTTTATTTTAGCACAGCTATTTTTGGGGGTTCACATATGGTTGCCAATGTAATCAATGTAATCAAGTAACTGCTGGCTTTGTACTGGGACACTTAACTGCAGAGTAGTAGCTTGGCTGTTTAGACAGTATCCTCTTCTTAATATTGTTTTCATGTTTGTTTTGGGAAATAATTTTAATATATCATGAGGACTGATGCACAAATTCATAGCATCCTTCATTTGTGTTGAAATGCAAAATCATAATGATTTGTTTCCTAATAAAATTTTATCATATTTTCATGAGAACATTGGTCCTCAAGAATTCATCTTCTTTCATACAACAAAAAACCAAGAAAACGGCTTAAAATATGTAAATACAGTATTTAATATACATAAACATACTTTGCATGTATATAAGCAAAATTATATTGAAAAAATTAAAAAAATTTATGGTCCTAACCACATTTTATAGATAGCTGAACAATGTGTAGTTCTTTTACCTGAAGCTTAAGAAGACACAAGCAGGTGTTCAGGCTTATTAGCATTCTTTATTTATGGTGCATATAAAAATAATCAGGATGTTAGGATGAATTGGAGCATAGAGATGTTAGAAAGCATACATTTAAATAATGGTCAATAAATGAATTATTTGGAGTTCTGGAATTGTATGCCTATAAGTTACAGTCTCTCTTCTTTGTTTATTATTTTTCATGTCTAGGAACATTTTTATGCTTGATCAATGTCCCTTGCTTTAAATTATTTTACACTTTATTTAGACCAGAAATTGGTAATTTTGTCTATTATCCTTACTGATACGATAAATATGGTGCTCTTATATACCACCTTGATGTGCAAAAGCAAGATAATAAGCTGAATTTTTTGTATGTGTTTTGCACTGTATAGAGGCTATTAGATTGCTATGTGAAATGCTGCAACATACTTCTGTTAATGTGTTTGTGTAGTTTTTTATGTCCTCTACTTTTTTAGGATTTCACTAATGCTTTAGAACCTTTTTGAACTCAAGGCTATACATATATATCGCAGCTTTTCCATGCTTCTCTGAATTATGGAATTAAGAAATTGCTTCCACAGCATCTTTTTAGGTGTTATCATTACTCCTGAGAATCCTGGAATAAGTTTGGATAAAACCCATTCAGTATATAGGAGTTTTATTAATCAAAACTTTGAACTTTGGGGTTACTTTGATTTGACAGACAGCGCAATAGTGTGTATTTTTCTCTTTGACTCATGTAGCTTCATCTCTTTTGCCTGAGAACGGTCTAATTGCCACTTAGGAAATAGTTTCTGGCCCAGCTTTACCCCTGAACCTTCTACACATCCAGATTGCAGCCCCGTATATTCAATCCTAACTTTCCTTGTTACTATGTTCCATAATGACTTCCTCAGTAGCTTCAGTTTCATGACTGTACCTCTTCACACTCTCATTCTTTCGGAAAAGTTTTTGTCTTACTCTCTACCTTATAGGAGTAAATAATATGTTTTTTTATCCTGGTATCAGTTTATTTCCAGTACAATGATTGCTTTAAAGGGAATCCTATCTACCACTACTGCTGTCCAGAAAATTACAGGACAATAGATTTTCTGGCTTTGTTAATCTGGGAAAAATGTGTGGGTTTGAAGAGTTTAAAAGATGGATGATCAACTGTTATAAGCAAAATGATTCCTGAAGCATGTTGCTTGGGAGGATCTGTGCTGCCTGCAGCCCATTTTTCTATATTATACAGAGTTTTAGATGAGTTGGAAATGGAAAATTTACACCAAAATCTGATAAAAACCATTTAAGACTTACAGAATTTTTTTTCTTTCTCATCTACTAGGAATGACAAAGACCCAGTCATACTCAAGTTCAGAATTTTTTCTATCTTCCTCAGGCTTATTGTGATATTTTGAGATAGAAACAATCAGAATGGGATAGATTTAAACCTTTTTTTGTTTCTTCTTGTGACATGGATACTACCAGTGTTTGCATAGTTTTGTTTTTAAGTGTGCTCTTTCCACCTAAAATTCCATGACTGAGAAACTTCTATTCCCCACCAATCTTTGAGACCGCCTGAGGTCATACAAGCCAGGTAAGTAATGGAGGCAGACAGAATCTAAGAATGCATAGGCATGTGTACCCTCCTAGATCATATATATTTATACAAAGAATCAAACTTTATTTCCAGTGTATTTGAGTCATTAAATTGATGAAGGAGGCTGCTAGGCTTTCTTCATGAGGTTACAGTGGTGAGAATAAAGAGATGCAGGACAAAGTGTTCACTTAGAACCTTACATTTTACACCACATATGTGTGATGAAGAAAATAAATACATATTAGGAGGAATTGAGTGGGTAATACTAGCTTTACAGTAAAGTAATTTGTTCTTATAGCATTAGACAATTTCTTATAGTATCTTTTTTGAAACAAACCAGGAGAATATAAAAGGTATAATTTCGGGGGCGTAGGGGAAAATTACTAATACCTTGCTGCTATTTGTCTGTTATTTTCAAATGCTTTCATGACCCCAAAATAGAAGTTCTCCTCCCCTAAAATTGTAAAAATGTAACTTGTACTTTTTTATGGCTGTGCTGCTGATTTCTGTAATACACCAATGATACTATACTTTTCAGCAGTCTTTGCAGTTCTTGCTGGATAACTGTAACTATATTCCCAATTTAATATTCAGATATAAACAAAAAATTATCTTTACTGTGCAAATGAGAAATGCCTTTGGGATGTGTAAAAGCCTCCAGGTATTTTAAACAAGCCATTGTAAAACTACTACTCATGTTAGTATACTTTCCAGCTACTTTAAATACTATTGATCTCAGTATTATGTAAAGAGTATGCTATTTCTAGTTTGCTGCCTTTTGAAAGATTTTTTTTATGATTTAAAAAAAAGGTGCTAGAAAATAGCTCTTATTAACTAAATGCATGTGTAAACTGAAATGGAGTTGGGTTCAGACAAGACCATGAAAGGTTTTGAAATATTTTGGCAAACTTCAGAGCTCTGCTTTAAGACTCTTCCTTCTATAGTACATGAAAGCTTGACAAGTCAACAGACTAATATTCCTCTAGGGCTTCTAGCTGACTCTTTTCCTTTCTTCTGGAAGGGGGATGTGGCAGGATCCAGTAATGATCAAACTGTGGCAATGATACAAGACTTGGTAGATGTACACGAAGATTGTATTACGCAAGATAATATACTTACCTTTGGCAAGCCAGCTTTACACAGAGGTTTTTTCACATGTAGATTTCAAGTGTGCTGTGCATTGCAGGTCTTAACAAAGGCAAATAATGGATTTATCATTTCAGGCCACTCTTAAGAAACAGTGACAACCTGAATGTTAGTGCCAGTGATTGAGAGTTTTGTTGCTGTTCTTCCTGAGGAGTTACGTCTATCTAAAGGTGAACTAATGGACGAAAATATGGCTGAAAAGCAAGAGATCAAGAATAACCAAAGAATTTTTGGAAAGGTAATTGCAGGAGCTTGCGCTATGGTTTGCAGCATCCTGTGAATAGCAAATTGTGGAAGAAACATAAACAAGTTGACATAGATTTTTCACTGACTGCTGATTTGCAGATCTACTGAAAATGGGAAGTACTTTTTGTTGTTAAAAGGGTAAGTGAATGTGCTGTA
>VWZV01007873.1:77941-89491 GCA_013397155.1 Irena cyanogastra
GAACACTATAGATGACTACATTAATTGAAAAAAGTAAAAATCTGTATCTCACATCTTTTTGAAGGGATGATAAACATTGTGCAGAAGCTTTCTTAAAACACCCTTTTATAAATTAGCAGGAAACACAATGACAGGAGGACGATGAGGTACACAAGATGTAAGCTATTACCATTTTGTCACTCTGAATTTAAGATACAATGGACTGCCCAGTTACTATCACTCAATATAGTGGACAGAATAATACAGCATAAGAGTACAACCTTTCTGGCTAAGGTCAAATAATTGTGATTTTCTACAGTTAATGAAAGTTTAATATCCTGTTTCATTAAAAATTCTCAGAACGTTGAACATAAGTCAACATTCCATGGAGAAGAAGGTATTATGCAGTTTGCATGTGTGCATATCTGCATATCGGAGCACAAAATATTGACATGATAATTGCAGTCAAGCCTGATTGAACAGTGGCCTCTGGGAATTCAGCTGGTGTTGTACCAACTGGATGGCTGCTCAGGACACAGTTTGAAATGCAAGGTGCAAGTTAGCACTTTATTCAGCACAGGCAGGCATCATTTAAAAATCCTTGGGGGAAACCCTGGTGATGTGCAGATGTTAAAGCAGTCTGTTCTGAAGTGCTGATATTTTGAACACTGTAAAAGACTTGTGTATTTTAGATGAAAAATGTTTGCAAAATAATTGGGCAAAAATGTCACTTTTTTGTACTACTTTAGTGTAAAAATACATTCAGTATCTTATGTATGTTGCTTAAAATAAGACATCACCATATGCTTAAAGTGAGAGTCTTATTCCTTAATACATCATCTAATAAATTAAATCAATCAAGTTAGAGATGCAAGAAAATTTATGTTTCTGTAATGATGCCTTTTCATTTTGATACATATCACGTAATATAGAACTGGCTCTACAGATAATTTACTAAGGAAACAACATTTGTAATTAGATCTCAAATTTTTTTTGTAAAGAAACAAAAATATGTATATATAATTTTTTATAGAAAGTAACTGCTGTTATAAAAGGAGTTAGAAAAGTGCAAAATGTGTGTTATTAATTTAAATTCTTTTTTGTTCCATGCTGTCTGAATCTTTTAAAAGTAGTAATTATAAGGATTAAAAGAAAAAGTAATTAAGCATATCAGTTGTAGTTCATGAAGTATAAGGATCTTCTAGACTCTTAGAAGAAATTAAACTTGTGATTAAGTGAAAACTACTTAAATTTTTTTTTAATCAGTTCTTAGTACATGGAAACATGGTGAAGTTTCTACTTGGAAGATTAAGGCATAGGCTCTGTTTCTACTAACCAATGACTGTGCAGTCACAGGGATGTGACTGTACACAGTAATTACAATATTGTTGCCATATTTACCATAGCATTGGTAGTCTGTGCTCTACAACTTCACTTTGCACATGGTGATTAATTATCTGTTTAATACAAACAGAGAATGTGTGAATTGTGGAAGTCGGTAAAAACTTGGAAGTTGGAGGACAGGGAGATTAGGTAATCAAATTAAAGCTGCATCACACCAACCGATATTTTATAGCCTTTCTAGTTCTGCAGCCCTTTAGAAGCAATGAAGTGTCTTTCAAAAGTAACAGTGTTTCTAGAAACAGTTTACTATAGTTAGAGATACACTGTTAAAATGCAGCCTTTACTGTTTTACCACACTGTCCAAAGTTTGCGCTGTAATCTTAACTTTCTGTTAAACACCAAATTTGTAGATATGATTTTGGTTTTGGGATTTTTTTTTTTTTGGTTTGGTGTTTGTTTATCTGTTTTTGTGCGATTTTTTTTGTTGGATTTGTTGGTTTTGGTATTTTTTTGGTTGCTTGCTTTTGGTTTTTTTTTTTTTTTTAATTCAACAATTTGTAAAACTGATAGGATGTATTCCATGAAACATGTAAACAGCAAATTCAATTTATTAGTTAAATTTATTTTCATTTAATTGGTGTAAATGTGACATAATTATATACGACTCCAAGTTACTTTTTCTTGACAAATGGTTAAATGCTTGTTTGATTAAGACCTGTGGTACAGTACAGGATGCCTCTTTGCGCATTCTGCTTTTGCTGAAGATTTTAGGAAGAATGTTGTTTAGAAACTTGAACAGACTTCTGTTTTTTAAAATATTAAGGTTTTTGCTGTTTTCATACCTCATTCATGGATAAATGTTTCCTCAAAGTCTAATGTTTCATTTCTGGCAAGCCATTAAAATGGCGTGAAACATCAAGAATGTTGTCTTGTTGTATAATTGAGTAGAGTGTAATGCAGGAAGAAAATCATAACAGAGGAAATGTGTCAAGCTTAAGAATATTTTCTCAGTTTCTTCATTTTTGTGGGAAGCTGAATCTTGATAATCTCTGTAGCTAAATGCATCTGTGTTAAACATTTAAAATAGGTAGTACTCATGGGAAAACTGATTGGAGCTTAGAACTTGTACAAATTGACAGCCTCTCTTCACTCCATTTTTCATCCTAAAGAAGTCTGCAAATATTCTTAGCTCACATCATTATTGCTCATCAGTGATTCTAATTAGCTAAACAGGAGTTTATCTCAGTCATTGATCATCATCAGCTTCTTGACAGTGCCTGAAGTTTTCCCCTCCATATTCCAATGGACTTTTAAAAGTACAATTTTGAATACAAAGTGGCTCAATGAATGAAGTTGTTTAAAGATTTTTTTTTTCTCAATATTTGTTACTCTTTTAAAAAAGAAGAGGTAATGACTGCGGTTTCTGTCAAGTCCCATTTTAAGGTATGACAGCAGATCCAAATATGATATGTAATTTCCAGTCAGAAATACTGCCTTGAGTGTCTGTGGGGAGCTATCCTGTAAGAAGCATGGGAAAATGTCTTAAAGCATTAGGAGAAACTTGGTAAAGTAGCATATGAGATTTCAGTTTATACTGTAGACTTCTCACAACTTCCATTGTGTACCTAACTTCTAATAATTAAAACATTTTTCTTTAACTGTGAGTGATTACATGTGAAACTATTTTTGGGGGCATTAGCAAACACGTGGTATCTAGAGAGCTTGAAAGAAAACATCATAAAGACAAAATATATTACATTTATTTAAACTTTTCCCACTCATGATGATGATAGATCTGTGTTTATAAACTATATTCTTTGTTTAAAGGAGTGTTTTACCAAGCATTGGATAGGTGGAAAATGCTGCATTTAACTAGAAATGGGCTGTGAACTGTTGGCTAGTATTTAGCTCTGTTATAGGCATATTTTTTGCTCTAACAGTGATCTATTTCTTTTTTTTCCTCTCCAGTTTCAGATGTTGTGAACTGCTGTTTTTGGAACCAGGTCCTAAAGTCAGGGGACTCCATAGATTCTTAACTACCAATAATAAATCAGAATTAGCTGTGCATACTGTTTTTCACAGGTGTTTGTTCTTGTTCTTGGTTCACTTATTCACTTCCTCTGTTTTCTCCCTAAAATAAATTTTAAAAAATTAACCACTCACAACTGTTAAGTTCCTTAGGGAAACCTATCTAACTTAACAGATTTTCAGATCAATTAATGTATTAGAAAACAAGTTTAGTAATAACTTTCAAGTGATGATTACATAGATGAGTTAGGAGGCTATCTGATCATAAGGTTTTTGTGTCTTGATTGAGTCTTGCTTTACAAAAGTCTGACTTCGAGAGAGGAGATGGTGGTTAGAGTTGGAAAGATATTGGCATATCGTGGGTGGTAGACTTGAGATCACGATACTCCAGAGTGCTGGAGGCACTGCTATTCAGTGCTTCATGGGGCTTGTGTGTTGTTAATGGTATGATTCTTTCTGTGCCTGCACCTGACTCTTCTAAGTACTTTGTAGTAAAGACCTACTTTCCTTTTTGTCTTCTAAAGCTCTTAGGATTTTGGATCAGTTAGTTGTGTGTGTATATCTAATCTTAAGTTCTTAAGTTGTCTAGCTATATTTAAGACTTGAGGAAACCTCGAATGTTACATTTCTTACAGTTTAGATTGGTGTAGGTCTGTCACTTCCTCAGGTAGATTATGGTGTAGCATGCTTATGGGAGAGTGATAACCTTCCTCTCCAGATATTTGGGAGTTGATTACTGCAGCTGTTACTTTTGAGAAAGAATAATTGTTGATAGCCATTTAGGATCCCACAGCAAAGTAATTTAATATGAAGAAGCATTAATATTTCTATATTGAAACAGTTTTTGTTTCATTTAAGTTGTACATATCACGAACAGTATGTCTTCTTCAGGAACATGCACTAACTTTTGGGTTAAGTCTTATACAAATAAACTATTCAACCATTTTTACATTTTTGCTTACTGACTCCTGTTCTTTAAGATTTCTAATATCTTCTAGTACAAAGTTTTATATACTTACCAGAAAGTCTTTTACCATTTTTTAAAACATGGCTGAGAATGTGACTTCCGTGAGCTAGATACATGTTACAAGCAGGGTAAACAGGTTTCGTAACCTGTCATGTTTTGAAACCTGTTAATTGTTTTGGCTCTGTGCTCCTTTTTTTTTAAATTTTTTGAAAGGACATCACAACATAACTTTTGGAATGCATTAAATCATTTCATATTTGCATGAATTTTTGTAATTGCAGTTTACTGAGTTACATTCTTGTAGGTTTTCAGTGATAAACTGTGACAGCTATAGCTGGTCTATAGCTGTACAAACAATTCCTCCTTGACAGACACTTACTCGACCAGCTAGTATGTTAGCTTGTTGAAGTAAACAAGTCCCCAAGTATGAAGGTGATTGTTTGAATTCAGGCTCAAATGAGGGGACCTCAGCCAATTCCTTTGAGCCAAGGATCATTGACCCACATTATTGGCCAGTGAGCTGGGCAGAGTTGAAACTTTTGTCCAATCAGCTGTGTATGAGTGGGAAATTTGAAGCCCCTATGAAAATAAAAAACACTACAATAAATGCTGTCTGTTGCTGCATGAACATGGAGTGTCATGTCACTTGTCTGTCTCCGAAACTGCGACAATAAACTATGAAATTATTTTGCTGCTTATGACTTTCTAGCAACCTATCATGCAGTGGCTTGATGGTTGATTGCAGGTGATCAGATGCTTTAAGGTCAGTATCTGATGTTCATTTTTCTGTTAAGTTTCTGTCTCACTTAAAATGTTAAAAGCGTTTCATATATGAAATGTCTTTTGGAATACTTGTTGAATATTCATCATCTGACTTCACAGCCCTGAGTTATTTTCTTTATGAAGTAGATTTTTTTAATGCAATACAACTAAGACTTCTTCCCATATATTTTTATTTTTCCTAAGATAAATGTAGCTTAAATGCATACCTTTTCAGGTAGGTTTCTTAGTTTTCTTCAAGTCCTACAACATATCCTTGCCACTATATTTGAAATAGGAGAGAGCTATTTAGAGTTATGATGTCTTGAGACCTGAGTTTCCAAAACCCTCACCTCAAATTCCATACCATTTTTCTTTAATTCTTTGTTTACTTAAGATTGGATTAGCTATTTTAGCAGTCATAGAACTTTATTAAAAACCACCACACTATTGGATGGCCTATTATGTCAGTGTAGTTTAGTTTTTAAAACATCTCGTAGTATTAGACTACACAATAATACTTAATAGTGGAGAAAAATAATCCTCCATGTATCTAGTATCCTTACTGGCCACTGTTACAAAATGCTTTGGCAGATTAAGCCTTTTGTGTACAGTTGTATATTTTCATCCACTTTAGATCAGATTTACAGACTCACGTGTACTAGTGTTTCATTCCCTTCTAGCTCTGAAATATTCTGTATTTGGTAGAGGAGGAGTTGCTCAAGTAGTATTCTCTAGCTTCCATAGGCTGATACCAGCCATGATGAAAGTTTTAACTGTATTGTGAGAGCAGAGATAATCTGAATGGGTTGCTGCTTCTGTCACCTGTGGTGCTGAGATTGCCTAAAATGTTGAGACATTTTTAGGGAATATGTATTTCTCAGCCCTTTAGTCACACATGCGGGATAGAACTCTGACTTTTGCTAAGGAATATGAACATCCTTAATGTTGCAAAATTTGTTTTCTTTCTGCCTAAAACGGAAGCCAGCAAGGGCATCAATATTTGAACTCAGTTAAGAAATAAGATAGCAATGAGATTAGGTACTTCGTTAAACAAAGCAAAGTGTTGCAGAGATTATAATAGATGTGCACTTAATAACCACATTGTGTGGCTCTGCTCATGCCCCTCACTCAAGCTTCTGAGTCTTTTTTCTTCTACTAGTAAAAGTTACACATTCTGTCCTTGTGGAATATAGTAAAATAATTATCCATGATGTTCAGAAGTGTTGTTTCAGACATAAAAATGCTATGTAACTGAGATAAGGACTTCACAAACTGAAGTAGCTTGGTGATTCTACATTGCAAAGAAGGGGCAAAAGCATTTTGCTCATTCTGTGTCCAAGTACACTTTCTGCATTTGGCAAAGAATGAGAGACAGATAATTTCAGCTGCTTTAAAAATATTAAGACCTCTTATTTCTGTTTCTTTTTGAGCAAAGCTGTGCTGAATGTTTACAGATGTAATTTGCTGTCACTTACCATATGCTCCCTGATTAATTCTGCAGGGCCTGTCAGCTTCTGATAATTTAATTTTCTGTGCTTTAAAATGACATTCATTATCAGGACATGAAAAATTCAAATGATTAACTGCAAATTATGAGTAATAAAGTGTCTATTTTTTTGTTTGTTTCCAGAGAAA
Organism: Irena cyanogastra; assembly: GCA_013397155.1. NCBI lineage: Eukaryota > Metazoa > Chordata > Aves > Passeriformes > Irenidae > Irena > Irena cyanogastra. The sequence goes on from VWZV01007873.1 coordinate 84,657, forward strand.
AACAGAAAGCTGAAGTCAAGGACAGAAGCATTTTAGAAGTCTTGCAAGCCAAAGACAGCAAAATAGAATCTCTAGAACAGGTTTGTATCATATTTAAATGGAGCAGTTAAGAAAACTTGTCATTGACAACACGTTTGTTAAAACGAAAAAATAGCTTGCTATTGTGTCTTAAGAAAAAAGTTGTGATTCAGAGATTTTGAATTTCTGATGAAGTATTAAACTCTTCTGTATTGTTCAAACAGTTGATCTGTTACCTACAAAGTTCATATGATTTTCGATTAAACTTTTTCTGAGAAATCTTGTCAGTTCATTGCCTCATTTTACCCTATGGTCTAACCTAAACTTAGATCTAAGTTTAGAAGAGCTCTGACTATGTTCAGGTTTGTAATGTGCCCATGCACACCTTGGTAAGATTTGCCATCCTGACAAGTACAAAATAGTTAACCCGATGCACCTTCTGCCTGACAAGAAACACCACTGAACTGGTGGTGTTTCTCCTTTTATTTTTTTTGGACTCAATTAATATTTAAACAAATATATAGAAAACATACATGCATTATGTATGATGTGAAGTACAATAGGTAGGTTATTGTTTATTATATAATTGTTTATTATAGAGACTGTGTAATGTATATGTAGTATATTATCTGTATCCCATATGTGATCTATATTATATACTTCATACTATATACTAAATATCCAATATTTAATATATTAAATGTAATATAATGTATTACATCTATATACATTATAATTGCGTGTAATATGTAGATCTATGAAATATGTAATTATCTACAAAATAATACAGTAAATAAAATAAAAATACTGTTTATTGTTGAATAAACTTTCATTTTTGTATTGCAGCAGTGGCTGAAGTTTCAGTGTGGTGTCTCATGGCTGTAGGTGTGTTCTGTAATGTGTTTGGTGCATGTGCACACATCATGTTTAGAAGTCAGCTATGTATGATTCCTGCATTTCTATCCTGTCCTTATCTGAAAGGCAAAATACCTGTGAAGACCTTTATAAGGATATATATGCAGTACTGTGCTTTTAAAAAGGCTACCTACTGTGGCAGTGTCCGAACCTGGGATGTGCATTCTCCATGAGGTTGCTCTCTGTGTTTTCAGATCAATTTCAGAAGCTGAAACTCTAACTGATCAGAAGTCTGAAATTGATAGTGTAGTGCATTTGCATCACCCATGTGGAAATAGAGAGAGGCTGGTAAATGCAACTAGAACCATGGAAATCTGGCAGCCAGGAAAGAAGAATTTGTCAACAGGATGGATATATATACATACATACTCTAGATATGCATACAGACTTGGGAATGAGAGGCTGGAGAGTAGCCCCACAGAAAATACGGGGATCCTTGTTCACAGAAAGTTGAACATGGGTCACCGGTGCCCTTGCAGCCAGGAGGGCCAGCCTGGTTCTGGGGTGCATCAGGCACAGCATCACCAGCCAGGCAGGGGAGGGGATTGTCCTGCTCTGCTCTGAGCTGGGATGGCCTCACTTTGAGTGAGGGGGGCTGGTTTGGTCACCTCGATAGTGAAATGCCTTGAGGGGAAGCCCCTTTGAGGGGAAGACAGGAGTGACTGAGACTACTTGGCTTGTTCAGCCTGGTGAGGAGGAGACTGAGGGACGATCTCATTGTGGTTTATGACTTCCTTACGTGGGGAAGAGGCAGGACAGGCACTGATCTGTTCCTCTGGTGACCAGTGACAGGTCCTGAGGGATTGGCTTGGAGATGTCAGGGTAGGTTTGAGTTGGATATTAGGAAGTTTCTTTACCCTGAGGGTGGTTGGGCACTGGAACAAGCTCCGCTGGGAAGTAGCCATTGCACTAAGGTCGCCAGAGTTCAACAAGCATTTGGACAATGCTCTCAGGCGCACGGTATGATTCTGGAGGTTGTCGTGTACAGGGCCAGGAACGGGACTTCATGATCCTTGTGGATTGCTTCCAAATCAGGATATTCTGTGATTCAGTGATTGTAACAGATGAGGAGAACAGAAGTTGTTTTGATGATCATCACAACTCTAATGCAGCCCTTACAATTAGCTTCCCTTAGAGTATCATTGACTTGGGGGAGGCAGGTTGTGAAGGGCACCAGATGGTGCCAGTGCTGTGTATGAAAGCAGTGTGCAGAGGTGATGTCGTGTTGACCTTCTTGCCTCATCCTTTGGCTGGGTTGCTGGGGGGTTGAATCAAGAGAGGGATTGTTTCCTGAGTGCGAGGTTTTAGTGATTTGGTATCAAAGAATGGAATTTTCTTAAAAACAATGTAGTGTTCTTATTTATTTTGTTTTACTGAATGTGCTCCTTCTTCGTTCATCTAAGGAAGAAAAGATACTATTAATATAATTAACATGCAAATAGGTTGCTTGTGAAAATATGCATTTTGACAGTCATGGTAATGAATGTTCTTTTCTGTAAAGTACAGACAAGAAGACTTGAAGGCTGTGTATTTCAGTCTTCTAATTTTTTACATCTAGGAAGTGGAGATTAGCCAGTCGTGTCTTCTGTTGTTTTTCTCTTCTCCTTCATGTATCACACAGAGAGACCAGTTGCAACAAGATAATTTGTTGTAGAGTTTATTGTCTAGGAATTTCTGAGTGGCCACCAAAAAGCTGATTATATAAATCAATGCTGAGTAAGAGAAAAAAGAAAAATCAATGGACTGTCTCATCATTTGATATAAGTGTAAGCTTCTATTGCTTCTAAAAATAACAACAAAACCATATAAGGAGAACATGAGATCATATTTCTTGTCTTGTATTGTGCTTAGACTTTATCCTGACATGTCTAAAAGGACCTTTAAAATTTCTGTAAATATGAGAGCATGTTCTCCACAGCCTAGATAAGATACATCCATGCAGTTAGCTCATACTGAAAGCTAAAAAAGCTTAATTCATAATGAGTTTTTTCATGTATTAGAGAGGTTTCTATTTTAATGGTTATTACTGAAAATCAAGTAAAATAATAAATTTGGAAACTATGATTGAGAAGTAATATGATCTTTAATCACATTTATATAACCTAACAGTGTAGAAAAGTGCTCAGATACTCATGAAAATAGGACTTGTGGCTTTAGGGATAAAAGTGTAAGTCATATTTTTTCAAAACTTCTGCTGTCCAATATCTTTGGACTAGAGTATATGCATTTAACTTCTATTTACTTAATACAACTTCAGTTTTTCACCTCTCTTAAATTATGGTGTTGTAATCTTCGTTTTATATATATGAACAAGACCTTTTTTTTGTCATGAGTTTATACTATGATTTCATATTCTGTTAAACATTTAAAATATGAATTAGTGTGGAACATCTCAAGATGTACCATTCAGAGATTCAAATAAATTTGTTAAAGCACTTAAGATTATTCTTGTCTATTATTGCACATACATTCAGCACAGAATGTATTGTATTTGAGTTTTCCATTGTACTTTTCCCTTTGTGCCTTTTTTTTTTTTTAATTGGTTTATTGGTAACTTTTGGTCCTGATAGTCACAACTGGGCCTCGTCTGGCATATAGATATATTTATTCTAAGTGCTATGTGGTAAAAATCTTATTTCTTTGAGATTAGTGTCTCAATTGCTATACTGATTTTTACTGTTATTTTTGTTTTGTGCAGTATTTCAAAACTCTTTTCTCAGCAGTTATGTATCCTTGACATATATGCATCACTTCACTATTTCAAGGAAAAGAATTTCTAACTGCTATATTTAAGTGGCTAGGATGCTCTTAGAATTTTACTTCTTCTGAATACTGATAGATACTTTGCTGCAGAAATCTTTTCATTTTCTTTTTTACTTGGAAACATTTTTAACCTGTTGTATTTAATTTATAATAATTGCATGTATCTTAAGTAGATCACTGATGCTTTTTTTCTTTAAAAAGTAAGTTGAGGTTTTTGGAGGAATCTGAAATTTTTAAATCCAAGCGATTAGTTTAGCAGATAATGTTGGAGCAGGGAACAGTTTTCTGCCATTCACACAATAGGTAAGTTAAAATATCTTAACCTGTTTTGTTTAGAAGATGGCATTAAAGACATGTAAAAATAGCAATAAACCTTTTCTTATAACATTGTTAATTAATTAGCTTTCAATTTTGATCTGGAGGAACTAAAGCTAATCTTTTTACCCTAGACCTTGTAACATTTCAAAACCTTATCAACTGATTATACTCTAGAGGGGTTAAAATAGTACTAGCTTGCCTCATTATCTGTTCTTGAAAATCTTCAGCTTGCTGTGCAAATCTATATTAAAGCCCCTTTAATGGGTCCAATTGAAAGAAGCATAATTCTGCCTTCAAGCATTAATTACCACTGGTAAATTTTTCTTAACTTTTGTACCTTCACTTGATTATATTTTTCTTTGCAATAAAATACTGTTTTTAAATTAGAACAAATGTATACAGACATTATTACCATCTAAATACTTTATTTTCAGTAGCATGTAAGCTTGATTATTCTTGGGTAATGAGGGACATGAGGATAATTTTGGTAATAAGGAGTTCAGATGAACATGTCAGCAGTGTTGAGATTATGTGAATTTTATAAACTCTTTGCAAAAGAAGTTTGTCCAATGAGTAAGATTTATATGTACTGCAGACAAAGCATGTTGAAGGGGACACTAGCACAACTTTTTTTTCTAAAAAAATAAAGGTTTCTCAAGTTGTACATTGGAAAAGGGTTCAGCTTTCAGTGGTGAAACCTGTGTTTTATGTAGCACTTTTGAACTGCATCAGTGAATTATCATACGTCATTTTGCCTTTCTGTTTGACATCTTCTTGTTAGTTTTCTCATAAAATTAAGGGAAAGAAACCTTGTTAAGGAC